>JAUUDZ010033539.1:0-16115 GCA_032361705.1 Panulirus versicolor
GGTCAGGTGCTTCAGTTGTAGGGAGTGGTGTGGTTGTAGTGGTGGTAGTGCTTGTGGTGGAAGTGGTGGTGGTCGAAGTCATAGTGGTTGTTGGTGGAGGTGGTGGTGGAGGAGGAGGAGTAGCTGGTGGTCTGTTTGGCCTTTCTACTGTCCTTGGTGGTGGAGATGGTCGGGTGAAGAGTGAAGCCAACGTCTGGAAGGCAGGTGGAATAGGCCTTTCCTGGGGAGGTGATGGAGGAGGCTCTCTTGGTGGTTGTAGTGGTGTTTCATTCTCGGCTCTGTTGTTACAGCACACAGTTCCTTTCTCACAGCTAGAAACCTCGAGCAGCACAGAGGGTTGATTGCAGAAGGATGACACAAGAGAAGGAAGGCAGGTACCAGGGCAGGGAGGCAGTGATGGTGAGCTAGTCGTGGAGGTAGTAGAGGTACTGCTTGTTGTAGTAATGGGTTTGGTGTCAGGATAATTATCATTGGGATTTGGTCTCGGTCTTCGCCGTTTGGTAACACAGCACCTGCCACCTCTAGGACATGCACCAGTGCGATCAATTTCATCACAAAGGAAGGCAAAGAACCCAGCAACACAGGTACCCTTGCAATGCAACTCTGGTGGGATGTTCAAGAGTGGGTTTGGTCTGGGTTCTGGCCGGCGAGTATACACAGTTGTCCACTGGGTGGTAGTGGTTGCAGTGGTAGTGGTGGGTCTGTCTGTGCTGCTACTATCCTCTGAATCAGGTCTCTGCCAAATTGAAGTACCTTATTAGTACACTACCATTGCATCTGAATGGTGAATTTTATTTCAGAGTTACAACAAAATGGTAATTTTCTTTAACAGAAGATGGAAAATACTGAACTATTCTGCTTGCAATAGCACCTCAAAAATTTGAACCTTTTTCTTAAAATTTGAGTAATATCCACATTATTTTATCCTTGTTGGCTAATGAGAGATAATATATTCTCAGGCTACATTAGTTTTACTGGAAAACTGGTGGGAAGACAAGAGGTTATAAATACAATTGAGATATATAGTGTCATAAAGGTTGATAACTGAACAGTACTTCAGAGCAAGGAAGTGTTCCAGATAATTTCTATGGATTTTTCAAAAATTCACATAAAGAATTTGGATAATTGATAAACCTCAAGCTCTTGGAGCTGATGCATGACTTGTGTAATTTTTTTTGTTTTTAGCAAATCTAGAGATTATATATCTCTAATACTACACTTACTTGTAATGAAATTGATTATGGTAAACATTTTCACTGAATATGTAAGAGTGCATCTTTCTATTCAGAATTTGAATCTAAATTTGTTGAATCATAATATTTAATTTCATGAATTGCACTTGCATCATCTGTTTTTCAGATTCTTTCTTTATTTATTAATTTTGCTTTGTCGCTGTCTCCTGCGTCAGTGAGGAAGCGCAAGGAAACAGACGAAAGAATGGCCCAACCCACCCACATACACATGTATATACATACATGTGTATGTTTCTGGTGGTTTCTATTACCGATTCAAAATATACAATTATATCTTGTTAAATTTGTCTAAACTTGTGTCTTTGTAATATTGTTTGACTTGCGTAGAAATGGATCATGAATGGCTGAACTGTAAATTTATCCCATTCTACTTTACATTAACTTCAACTCATAATACAGTAATGAACTCCATACTTTTGTTGAGTGTATAAAGAAGTACAACCAGTCCACATCAAGGCTGGCCTTTATTGAAATATAGAGGGAATTATGAAAGGAAAAGAAGAGACGAGAAAGTATTTACAAATTTTGAAGGAAGTGAAAAACTTGTTTTAGAATTGGAAATCAGAGCAAGATGAAATATTAAGAGGACAAAAGACCTGCATGTGACGGATAAAGCTATAGAGAATATGATAAGGAGTCCACAGTTGAAGGGAAGTAACTCTCCAAAGGCAAAGATTTATACTGTTATCTTAGTTGGGATCTGAAACCCTTCAGAACCCCTATATACCTTATGTTTACATGATCAACAAAATTATTAGAAGTGATATCAAGTTAGTTCTGTGGAGGTTTATAACAAGTCATATGACTTTGCTGTTACACTATGGTGATACAACTAACCTCTGTCTTTTCCTGTGACTTCTTGGGGTTGAGGAGGACGAACTCCTTAGGTGGCTCATCGACATCAGCAAAGAGGTCAGCTGAGACACAGCAGCGGAGCCCTGATCTACACAGCTGGTTCACATCTAGGGCTGCCTCACAGTACTCACTGATACGATTTGCCACACACACACCAGGACACACACGCAGGCCTGAGAACCACAGAAATGTGACGTAGGGACAAAAAAATTATGTGGAACTTTGAGATGATTAGTAAAAAGATGTATAGATGATGAATTGTATGAAGATGAAGGGAAACAAATAACGAAGGATAGGGAGATGACAGATGGTAGGAAGATGGAGAAATGACAAGTAGTACAGTATGTATCCACATTACTTTGAAGATAATATGTTGACAAGGTATACATTGTAATAAGTATCACTGATAAAAGAATAGCTAAGAGACTTGTTAATAATAATTGCCAGATACAGAATATGAAAGGATATGGGAGCTTTTAATCACCAATAAAAGATATTCTCACAATGTTCAAGTATATTTACAAAACTGGATATTTTAATAATTCTCTCTCTCTCTCTCTCTCTCTCTCTCTCTCTTTTGGGGGTATTAAGGAGGCATTGAGCTGCACTGTGACTGCCACTTACTACTGGAGGGGGCGTAGGCCTGGGCCTTGGGCGTGGTGGTGATTGGTGGCACCTCTGTGTTGCTATTAGTCTCAGCCTCTGGGTCCTTCTCCTCCTCCAGCTTCTCCACTACAGTCTCTTCTTCTCCCTGTCCCCCCTCCTGGATGAGCTCTGCTGGCTTGGCCACAAGTGTACTTACGGGGCTGTCCTCCCTCTGTGGTTCTTCCGTGGAGGGCTGTAGTGTTGGGGAGACAACCTCGTCCTCTTCCTCAGGGTCTAGGACACCACTCCACGTGTTCAATCCCTCTGTCAGCGTTGTCATCTGTACCATTGTCAGACACAACGTAAGGAACTCGAATGAACTCAAAACAATACTGAACCGATCATTTATATCTTAGGGCAGAGGGCAAGTAGCTTCATTTATAGTATCCTTAACTAACATATAACTAAGAAGACATTATGTAGGAGGAAATGGGACATGTTCTACATTAACCCTATCATTTCTATAGGCAAAAGAGGGACATATTATTCATAAACACTGAACAGGGCATAAATTATTGCATGTGCATGTACAGTTGTACAAACTTTTAAAAGAAATTTCCTCAAAATATTCTTAAAGATCATCTTATTTTCTTTTGTTGATATTAGCATAAGAAGTGGTAAAGAAAAACATATGATTTCTTGTGAGAAATTGCTCATTCTCAGCATCAGTGTGTGGGGAGCACAGTAGTGGCTAGTACCAAAACTAGTGGAAGGTACTACAAATGGCAAGTACTACCATAGCAATTAGATACCACCATAACTAGCATGTACTGCTACAGCTAGTAAGTAGTACCATAGCTAGAAGGAACTGCCATAACTAGCACATACTACTACAGCAGATAGGTAGTAAAACAGCTAGAAGGTCTCACCACAATTAGCAAGTAATACCACTTCTTGAAGGTATTACCACAACTAGCAGGTACTATCATAGTTAGAAGATACTACCATAACTAGCATGTATTAACACATCTAGAAGGTAGTAACACAGCTAGCAGGGACTGCCACATCTAAAAGGTACTATCTCAACTAGCAGGTACTACCACAGCTGTATGATAACCACAAGTGGCAGGTGCTACCTCTACTAGCAGGCACTACCACAATTAGCATGTACTATCACAGCAAGAAGGCAGTAGATACTACCACATATAGTAGGTACTGCTGTAGAAGCAAAGAGTACCACAACTAGTGAAGATACCCTAAGTAGTAGATACAACCACAATTAGCCGATACTAAACAGTTAGCATGTAGTATTACAACTAGCAGGCAATATCCTAACAGCAGGTGCTTCCACAACTGTATAACAGGTACAACCACAACCAGCATTTACTATCACAACTCTTAGTTACTACCACAACTGGCAGGCAGCACCACTGGTAGATACTTGCCACAACTTGCAGGCAGTACCACAATGAGCAAGTGGGTACTACTACAACAAGCAGGCAGTACCAGAACTAGCAGTTGCTGGTACTACCACAACTAGCAGGTACTACCACAACTATCAGTTACTTCCACAACTAGCTGGCACTACCACAACTAGCAAGTACTACCACAGCTAGCAGGTACTACCACAACTAGCAGTTACTACCACAACCAGCTGGCACCACAACTAGCAGTTACTTCCACAAGTAGGTGGCACTACCACAACTAGCAAGTACTACCACAACTAGCAGGTACTTCCACATCTAGCTAGCACTAACACAACTAGCAGGTGCTACCACAACTAGCTAGCACTACCACAACTCACTAGTTAGCACTATCACAACTAGCAGGTACTACCATAACTAGCAGGCAGTACCACTAACAGATACTGCCACAACTTGCAGGCAGTGCTACAATGAGCATGTGAGTACTACTACAACAGGCAGGCAGTACCAGAACTAGCAGTTGCTGGTACTACCACAACTAGCAGGTACTACCACAACTAGCAGTTACTACCACAACTAGCTGGTACTACCACAACTATCAGCTACTGCCACAACTAGTTGGCACTACCACAACTAGCAAGTACTACCACAACTAGCTAGCACTACCACAACTAGCAAGTACTACCACATCTAGCTAGCACTAACAACTAGCAGGTACTACCACAACTAGCTAGCACTACCACAACTAACTAGTTAGCACCACCAAAACTAGCAGGTACTACCAAAACTAGCAGTTACTACCACAACTAGCTAGCACTACCACAACTAGCTGGTACTACCACAACCATCAGCTACTGCCACAACTAGCTGGCACTACCACAACTAGCAAGTACTATCACAACTAGCTAGCACTACCACAACTAACTACTTAGCACTGTCACAACTAGCAGGTACTACCAAGACAAGCAATTACCACCAAAACTAGCTGGCAGTACCACGACTAACAGGTACTACCACAACTAGCTAGCACTACCACAACTAACTAGTTAGCATTACCACAAGTAGCAGTTACTAGCACAACTAGCTAGCATTACCACAACTAGCAGGTACTACCACAACTAGCTGGCACTACCACAGCTAGCTAGCACTACCACAACTAACTAGTTAGCACTACCACAAGTAGCAGGTACTACCACAACTAGCTAGCACTACCACAACTAGCTAGCAATACCACAAATAGTTAGCGCTACCACAAGTAGCACTGTTCCTCTATGATGGGGACTGACCTCTTCCTCCGGTTCATCTGTGGTGTCGGTGGTCGGAGCCGTTACGGGATTATCGTCACTGCCGCTGTCACCTGTAACATGACGTCAAATGCGAGTTACCTGGAGGCCGAATTTAGTCACAAAAGGTCAAGAATGAAATAGATGAACAGGTTCAGGTCCAAATGGGTTGGTGTTGTCGGGGGTACTGTATCTGTAATGGATACTCTGCCCTAATAAAATGGTAACTATCATTTCATTTAGATTTATTTATTAATTTTTTGGATCTGCTGTCCTCTAGATTTTGTTTAGTATGCTTTTAGGTCGTTGTTTACCTCTACGACATAGTGAGGCCGTTATAGAGTCATTAAAGAAATGCTTCGTGTATTTTCAATATGTGTTTAGCTCTGGAAACAATAGGTTTACTAAGTACACTCAGATGAACTCACAAGACGCTCTAGAACGAACTTACTGAACAGGTACTCAAGCTGACGGTGCATGAAGGTGCGACCAGCAGACACAAGCTGAGCAGTTTATGTTATCCCTTGCTTTACGTAACTGTTACGTAGATCATGTCCACACCACAAGGATATGTGACATATAAGCTGTGTTCAGTATGTGCTGACTTTGACACACTCGGGGTATCCATACAAGAGCCATTCAAAAGGCTGTTAACCTGGTCACATTGGCCTGATCGAAATGACTCATGCCAAGGCAAGCCAGAGAAAGTAAACAGGCGAGGCATAGCCCACAACAGCTGTTAGCTGACACTTACTGTTTAACCAGGCAATCGACCTGACTCGTTGGTTCGAAGGCCCACCAGACGGCAGAAAAGACACCCAACACATACCCACGAGGCAGCAAAATTCATGAACACATGGCAAAATAACTGACTTGCTGACTCTCAGAACGAGGAAAGAACCAAACCGTAGGCTCAGCCCGATTGTCCCCTAATAACTACCTCTCATTGGCAATTAACTTGCCGGAACTTGGTACAGCCAACCAAGAACTGAGCCTTGGAAGAGGAGGCAGAATATTATGCTACCGCCAACAGTACTTCGACACCTCAACACCTACAATGCTATGCCGAGCAAAGGATAATTTCCCCGAAGCTTCAAGGAGTCGAGTGACAGTGATGCCAAAACCAGGAATGCCAGAGGCAAACTCAATGAAATACAGCCCCATTTCCCTCCTAGAAATTTCAGGGAAAGCTTTTGAGGGAATGATAAAGCGAAGGTTAAGAGGACACTTCTAAAACAACTTTCGTAACTCAAATTAATACGTCTTTCAGAGAGTTAGAAGTAACACTTCTGCAATTAAGACTGCGGCAGAAGAAAAAGTCATTTCCGGAGGACATGGAATAAATTGCAGCTGTTGAGAGAGATATAAAACACAGCCTTTGATAATTTTTTTGGACTAACGACCTATAATACAGACTATACAGCTAGGCACGCCAAATATCAGGGAAAGACTAGTAAGTAACTTTCTAAACCAACGCACCGCAGAAATCATCATCCGCTCTGCAACGTCACCCAAATTTCCTCAGCTAAGTGGGTTCCCACAGGCTCGCGTCATAACACCAACGCTATTCATAGCTTCGGCTGATGTTCCCTCACTTGTTGGTACCATAAGCTTGGTCATGTGTGTACACGACGCCTCGCACATGTTAGTCTCGAACAACTGACTCCCATTACATATTGGTTTGGTGCAGTCTTCAGGCAGCCAGGCTAAACATATTCGAAAAGGACAAAAAGATAAAATCAAATATATAAAGATCAACTATAAATGGCGCCAGGAAGAATCAAACCCGATAATGTGGGGATGGAAGCAAGACGTTGCGCTAGAGGAACAACAACATCCTGGGGTCACATTTTAACATCGCCAAGATTGATGACATGATGATGTCAACATGACAGATGACGTCAACATGACACATGACGTCGATATGAGATCCGCGCGGGGAAAAGCGATCCTGACCAGCTCTGTACAGATTCTGGCCCCTTCCAGAGCCATGGTCAGAGCCATGATAACAAGTATCTTATCCTACCCACCAACGTTCCTCATTTCTACATTACGCCTGCTGGAGTTACAGAGGGCATGCCATTCCTCACGGATAAGAAATACCCTACTCTGAAAATGCCGTAGAACAGCATCAACAAGAACTAAAGATTTGATTAATGGGTTCTTGCCGTAGAGAAACCGCACAGAAAGTAATGGCGGAGACTTTGAAGATATCGATGACACAAGCTATAGCAAACCTGAGATCCCGACAGCAAGACAGACATGGACCACTCATATGATTCACCCGAAGCCTCATGAAAAACTCAGGGAAGCTGGAACCCACTGCTGATGTACACGATGATGAACAGGGCTCAGCTCGGCTTAGCAGCCTCCCTTCCTCAGGCTATACAATACATGACAACATACACACCCCCAGTTTGCCGGGGGTATATAAATAAGGCACCAAAAAACAGGCTTCCAGATAATCAGCCACAGGTATCATAACACCTACGCCATAACCCTCTCTGTACACTTTATCTCTCGTCCATTTCACAGTGATCCATCACCTGCCCCACCTCCGAACCACCTTACTGAAACAAGAAAGAATGAAAGAAACGAATGATCGAAGCTTCGTGGTTACAATACTGGAATAGGGGAAAAAATAAATCGGGCTTTCAAGGATATCCAAAAATGTCTTACTTTTATATATACATTATTTATATACTTTTAACCATGTATTGATATTTACCTATGCACTACTTATACTTTTGTCGTACTTTTATTTAAGGAAGATAGATAAGCTGAAAACAGATTGCAAGAAGTTAACAGCATTGTTAACCACAAACAACTTATTGAACACATTTGCAAGAGAGAAATTTGTGAGATTTGGGATATGAGAGACAAGTGAAGGTTCTCATGATAAGTTTATCGAAATGTTTTCTTGACAGAGAAAATAAAAGGCATTTTGAAGCTGACAGTCAGAAGGAAGAGGCGCTAGTGAGCTGGACAGGGAGAAAGGAAGTGTTATCTTGACAGACAACGAAGTGATTGTTATCTTAACAAAGAGGGAATGCTGTTACTAACAGAAATGTGATTATTTTGAAAGAAAAATTATGATAGTCATTTGGACAGAGAAAAAATGGTTGTTAACAGAGGAAAAGAAGAAGTAGTTGTCTCCGAAAAATGAGATTATTTTTATCTTGACAGAGAGAAAAGGAAATTACTATTTTGACGTAAAAATTATTCCTGTTATTTCAGCTGAGTAATTAAGATGGGCAGTCGAGAACAGACAGGTTCCCTCAGCGACGATAGACAGGCCAAAGGTAACTGCAAAATGATAATTGTTCCACTAAGTAGGAAGGTAAATGACCATAGCATCAGAAGCGTACTGCCGTGGAAGCTTTCACCACTGGGAAAGTGTAGTTTAACATGCTTTTTACACCACTGGAAAAGTGCAGCTTTTATCAATTTATTTTACACTACAATTAAAGTGGTATAGTAGATAATCCTGAATGACATCAAATTATTTAAGTGGGGGAGCAAAGAAGAGAGGGAGGAGAAGCTATGTGGACGAGATGGAAGCAGATCCAAGTTGATGGAGTGGGTCTCCACCTGTGGATACAGAGTGAGATCCGAGGGACAGATCCACCTGATTCTCCTCCCTTGAGGGAGACATCCATGAGTGGATAGAGAATACGGTGAGGAGGAGTCTGCTCTCTGATCAGAAGAAGACAGCGATTCGTCAGACTCTACTTACGAAGAAGGTTAAGAAGACACATGTTATACTCATGGTACTCCTGTTGCGGGAGTAGATTGAGGTGTGGGGGATGGGGAGGTTAGGAGGTTGTCTCCGAGGTACACCTCCAGGAGGCCAAGGGAGGTCTCACCTGTAGGTTTCCTGGCCCTGCAGCACTTCATTCCGGTGGGGCAGAGGTCACCCTCCACCACCTCGTTACAGATGAGGGCGGCCAGGGCGTTGAGGCACTTGCCCGGGCACTTCTCCGACTCCGTGGCCTTAGCCAGAGTGTCCAGCAGCGCTGAAATAGAAGCCTCACTCACTACACCAGTCACGCTCGCTACACCCTCCGCTACAAGATTTGTTACACTCGCCACAGCCTCCACTACAGTTGTCACGCTTACTACACTACACTACACCCCCACTACAGTAGGCACGCTCGCTACAGCTTTTGTGAGAGGGGCTGTCAAGTTCACTACAGCGGTCACACTACTACAGCATACAGTCATACTACAGTAAACACTACAGTATACAGTCATACTACAGTAAACACTACAGTATACAGTCATACTACAGTAAACACTACAGCATAGTCATACTACAATAAACACTTTAGTATACAGTCATGTTACAGGAAACACTACAGTATATAGTCATACTAGAGGAAACACTACAGTGTACAGCCATGCTACAGGAAACACTACATCATAGTCGTATCACATGACACACTAATACACAGTCGCAATACACTATACACCCACACTACGAAGCTCGTATTACAAGACAGTCACAATACAACATAAAGTCATACTACAGCGGGAAGTTTCACTACAGGATACAGTCACATGATAGTGGGTGCTTAATTATCAAACAACACGAGACTGTTATGTTACAGTTGTCACACTACTGGACACTTCAAACACATCAGACAGTCAGGTGACACCAGTTACTCCGCGATTGATCGTCACGCTTTAGGTAACGGCCCTTGGCCCATGAGCCGATCCTTAACGGTCAAGGTCAAAGGGCATTCCACAATACCCAGAGGTCGAACCGTCGTGCTCAAGGGTCACACCGCAGCTTTCAACCCGCTGAACATAACACAGTAGTTGGAGGAGAGAGAGAGAGAGAGAGAGAGAGAGAGAGAGAGAGAGAGAGAGAGAGAGAGAGAGAGAGCCATAATGGACGACGCGTCGTTGCGTTTGAGATCACGTCAGTTCTGGTCTTAACCTTCGTCATGGGAAAAGATTCGCATGGAAAAGACAATGTTCTTTACGTGTCTCTGGTGAAAACCAGGTGTTTGAGAGGTGGAGGACGAGACACAGAAAGATAATACTGGAAAGTGGAAGGGATAAGAAGAACAGAGAGAAGAAGAAGAAGAAAGAGAATATACGGGAACAGTTGGCAGGTATCCAGTTGTTCCCACAAGGCAAATGAGGGTCGTTGATTTACTCTTGTACATCTAATCATGCTGGACCTTAATGAACAGTGATTAACCCCGGATGGTTCTAGTAGTAAAAGCCAAAGAGAAAATTACTCGAAAATTGATCGCTCATAATGTGCTTCAAGAGCCAAATAGAAAAATACGTCAGTTGAAAAATTATTTGTGGTTCAGCTGAATAATTTTTCGTGTCGCGTGAGTACTTGTATGTCTAGATATTTGTCTATCTATCTGTCTAAGATATATGTCTATCTATCTATATCTTTATATATCTATCTATAGATACTGTGAGAGTACAGCACATGAGAGACGCGTCCGTGTTCTGGCGGCAGTGGAGGAGGAGGAAGCACTTGTGACTTTCTCCAGGATCTGTAGTCTGACTCACTCCTCTCCCACACTCTCCCTCACCTCTCACACTACTGGACCTCTCCCTCACCTCTCACACTACTGGACCTCTCCCTCACCTCTCACTCTACCGGACCTCTCCCTCACCTCTCACTCTCCCTCGCCTCTCACTAGGTTGATCCCGACCCCACCACACAGTAAGGACTGACGGGCCCAGCTCTAGGCCTGCTGGCAAGACCCTGACGAAAACAAAGGCAAGTCTCTAACTAATTAATCAGTTGATTAATCGTAAAGACAATATATCCGAGTACGGTAAATGTGATTAATTGTAGTACGATTAATGATTTGTCAAGGACGATACTGTGAACCTGTACCTTTCTCTAACCTGTAGGTTAGAGAAAGAATCCGGATGATATAGCTCTTATGTGTTCATTTCTCATCACAAAATGTTCTCGATGCGCGGCTCATTGTCTTCACTTTTACGGCAATAGATTTTACTTGTTTTGACCTCCAGTTCGGAATGCCATTTGTGACAAGTTCAGCTTTACAGTGAGTGGAAAATAGGTGGGAAAAAAGGGGTGAAGGGATTGATGGATTTACAGAAGACGGAGGAAGTGTTTTATTTAATATTCACATTCCCAGTTTCGTATCACAACCTCTCGCCTCACAACTTGTATTTTGTGCTCTACAACCTATATTATCTGGGTTCCCATACCAGCAATATACTTTAGAATTAAAAGAAAATATATTTGGTACAAGAGTTCCACCGTGAACGAGGCTAATGTTAGGATGTAGAGAACATTGATCTTGTGGAAGAGCCGACTGTGCCACTACGCGACCCGGATAACTATGCAACTTAACGATGATCACATCGTTTATCTTGTGGTTTTCCCGCGTCCGGCGCAGGTCAGACACGGCAGAAGCTGAGCTTCGTATGACACACCGTCCAGTGAATGTTATTACGCTGTCTGACTTGCAACCGAGAACCAGGTAATATGTCACGAAAAAAACATGTTACCCGACCACTACTGTTACTTGACCCGAAAGACGAGACCGACAACACGACCCGGAAAAAATAATACATTTCCCATGACAGTTCATAGAGGAATTCTTATCGAGTATCCAACAGGGAATTAGTATAATAACATAACAAACACCCCCACGTATTACAGATGGAGTGATCAAGTGTTATTTAGGTCAAACCTGAGTGATAAAAGGAAGCTTGTGAGATAATGATGATGATAAAGTGTTAAATCACTACACAACTTGTTATTAGGAGGCCAGAGATGAAACTCTGCCGGATGTTGTTGACTCTAATCACCCACAACTATGTTATTATTACACTTAATTGTTACTGCAGTTAATCACCCACGAATATATGTTATTATGACACTTATCTTAATTGTTACTGGAGTCACTTTTCATTTTGTACATCACGGATGTGGCAACCAAGTGGTTCCATGATGTATTCTTATGTGGTAGGGACTTAATCCAACTGTACAGTGGGTCTTTACTAAACCACATCACCCATATATCGACCGAACACGAAAGAATGATGCACAGCTGGGATTGCCTGTGGGTCAAGAGAAGCGCCCAAGACTCGAACTCATGCCGACTCGCCACGGTCAGTCATTCGAACCTCTACACAACGGAAGCCTGTTAGAATTTACAGTGTGAATGCATTTTGGACTGTATGTGTGTGTGTGTGTGTGTGTGTGTGTGTGGTGTCAGTGTTACAACAAAAGTGTCTTGTCAATAACAGCGATGTTTGTGAAGATATCACAACTTGATACGTTGCTCTCCTGGCTTGATTAACGTGACCGCTATCACATACATAAAACGAAACGTAAACAAATATGGCGGAGGAAGATATCATCGAAAATAGGATTGGAAGTGCGAGAGTTTGCAGACGATTTTGTAGGTCATGTGTCGCCAAGCAAATTATCTTTTGTTAAACAACAACAGCAACAACAACAATAATAGATATCAGTGAAGCTTGACCTGACTACAAGCCGCAGGGATGATGGAGAGAACTGATTACTGAAGCGGACACCCGCAGGCGGCCTAGGTACCAGTGTTGCCATCCCAGACATCTACAGTATTAAACTACCTTCCAGTACCTATAATGTGGTTTTGTCATTAGGCAGGGGTACCGCATACCTCTCAACGCAGGAAGATCTCCTCTTGGATCCACATCTATCCAATTCATTCTATCCCGCGCACGCCTTTCACCCTCCTGCATGTTCAGGCCCCGAGCACTCAAGATATTCACTCTATCCTTCCCTCTCCAATTTGGTCTTCCTCTTCTCCTTGTCCCTTCCACTTCTGACACACAAATCCTCGTTGTAATATACAATGACGAGTCATTTTTGTCATATTTATAGAGTTAACAGTAACTGGTGTTGTCCCAAGGGAACTGAAAATGTGCAAATAGTATTGAATTTTACAAGAAAGTAAACAGGGCATAGCTTATGAACTATACACAGGTGGCAGTGGCTAGTATGTTATGTAAGATATAGAAAAGAATTGAAGTGAACTGGAGCAATGTGGTATACAGGGGGCGACGTGTTGTCAATGGACTCCACCAGATCAGGTGCAGCGGCCGGGGGTAGGGGTGTGTGGGGCCAGGTTGTGGATATGAAGCTGTGTTCGTCGCATTACACATAATAGCTGGAGACTGAGTGTGAGCGAATGTAGCCAAATCTTTGTCTGTTTATGGCGATGCCTCGCTTACGTGGAAAACGGCGAGCAAGTATGGGAAAAAAAGTAAACAGAAATAATCCTGGAAAATATATTAAAGATCCTCAGTTAAAGATTCTTTATTTTGATGTTATGAAATTTGAATTTAGAGATGGAAAATCATGTTAATAAACTGTTGACGACAGGGAAGATAACAGTCTCCACACGTTTGTAGTTGGTGGAGTTGGTATATAATGACGTGAGTCTGTTAAGTGTAGGGGAGTGATGAGTGATGGTGTGCCAGCCTTCAGCAGGAGGAGTTGTTAAGTGCCTCCACAGTGAGAGGTCACAGAGGCAGATGTGGTGGGAGGAAGAAGAAAGCGACGGGAAAGTTGCCATCACAACTTTCTTCTGTTGTTCAGGCGACCACCACAGAGTCAGTCTCCTGTCGACCATCATGATCTTGGAGCCGCCATGTTTGGCTCCTCGTATTACGCTGTTGTGGGGGTCTATTTTGGTTTCTGACGGCTGGGTGTACGCCATCTTAAGGTTGTGGAGTCGTGGATGTGGGGGATTAACTATATATTAAAAGGTTTTTAACCTTATACTGAAACTCTCGACTGTCTTAGCTTAATTTTGAAGACACAGGACGGATCTCAGAGTCCTTAAATCGTCTCCGCTTCAAATCAGGATTGTTTATGAATTTTTAGTATGACAAGGGAGTGTTGTGGGCAGGCAGGTAGGGAGGAGGTGTGGTGTGAGGGTAGGGAGTGTGTAGAGCAAGGGAGGTCCGGTGGCGTCCTGTGTGTTGTACCCCGCCTCTGGTGGTGACCCCATTCTCTCTGAGGTCAGTGTCTGCCACCCACCACCACCCCGCCCTGTTCTCTATGTATATATTTCCACCGATGTACATTCATCCTTACGTATTACTCCAAGTGGCTGTTTATATCCGTATTATATATACATCGTTATAGATCCCAGCGTTGGGCAGGTGCACGGGGGTGGGGGTTAGCCTCGGGGCGCTGCCCCGCACGGCCCAGGGGACGAACACTCCGGATGTTAAGGAATCCAAAGGATTTTAGAGGAATGAGGAAGGACGGTTTGATGTGGTGTGTCCACTCATTACCTGGTCTGTACGTATGAATATACGAACCGACGTGCCTACCGCACACACACACCCTCTCTCGGTCGTCTTTAAAGACAGTAGGTTAGTTCGTTTTTACTGTAAGAATAACAGACGAATCAAGAAATTCAGGAGAGAGGAAAACGAAGATAAAAAGCCGAGAGGACTGATTATCCACGACAGTGAGGGACCGCTGGCTGGAGGAACTTCGGTCCTACATGTTAGCGGATGACGCTCGACTCATGAGAGAAATGAATAGTGTTGCGCCAGTATTGGTCAGGTGTATGATGACACTGTCCTCGACCAGATGGGAGGTGATGACACTGACCTCGACCAGATGGGAGGTGATGACACTGTCCTCGACCAGATGTGAGGTAATGAAGATACGACACAGTGAGGCGTGACTCTGATCATGGACGGAGATGAGTACTGGAGGATTATCATGAGAGATAATGAGGATTGGAGGGTAGGGTTGGGTGTGTCATCATGGCTAGGAGGTCGCACATCCTCACCAGGTGTGCCTGGCTCTCATCCAAGGTATGTGTGGCGCTGCTCCTCCTCCTTTCAACCACCTGACTCTCCCACCTCATCATCTTCCATTGCACCGTTGCTAAATACTTCCCCAACACCAGGTGTGGTGATGACATTGTCTTTGTGTGGTGCGTCACACGTAAACGAGACGTAAAGAGCCTTGTGTGACAGACGCAGAGTGTATTGTGTCATACGTGGCTTTGTGTTGCTGGTCCCGTGGCAGATTGTATGTCCGGCTCTGTACCGCCGGTCCCGCTGTGTCTATGTGTTTGGGATGAGGGGAGGAGGAAGATTGCACGTGTTCCCGGCGCCCCGCACGTGCACGTGTTCGGCGGTGACGCGCCACATAGTGTCTAGTGCAGGGATTTAGGGAGGGGCTGGGGGGTGGTGCCCTCACTTGTCACCCTCCCTGGGTCACTGGTTCCCAAGCTCTCTCCTGGACACCCCACCGGTGCAGGGTTCGAAACCCCCCGCTCCCCGTGTGCGGTTCAAAATGATAAAGTTGACAACAACAGAGAGAGAGTACAGTAGTGCCACGACGGGTGTACGGAGGATCACCGGAGGCGGTGTACGGAGTGTTAGAGGTGTACGGATGGTAGAGGTAGTGTACATGTAGTGTAAAGGTGTGTTGTTTTGGAGGGGAGGGGGAGGGGCTAAGGGGAGATGGAAGACGTAGGTCGTTGACCTGACAACCGCCTCGGTCACCCGTTACCACCACTGGCGCAGAGTCGCATCTTGTCGTCGTCGTCGTCGCAAACCCCCGTACCACCACGAGTCTCCACCTGCCGCTACCACGACCCATGGATCTACGCGACTGCCTCTCAGCCTAATGAGCGACGCGCCATGGAACATTCCTCCACAAGTGTCCACGTGAGGGTTCAGGT
>JAUUDZ010033540.1:0-10935 GCA_032361705.1 Panulirus versicolor
TCTCTCTCTCTCTCTCTCTCTCTCTCTCTCTCCACACACACACACACACACACAGCCAGAAGCCCTATACCACTAGTCAGTCCAAAGTTAAGTGGACACGGCATTACCTTGTTTTGCTCAGCGATGGTAGCACACGTCTGAGGCCGCACTTCGAGGCAAACAACCACCCGACCATTTCACCCCAGGAAAACTGACCCTTAGCAAGCCATCAGGGGCGGGAGTATCGAAGGTCCTATCCGTGAGTTCGTGTAAGATATGACCTCTGGTGGAACCAGGTCACCTCTGTGAACATTGCCAAGTTCAAAAATCTTTCTTTTTTCCTAAAGAACGATCGATTTAAAGCTTATCGCACGGCTTTAAGTCATTGATTTCGTTTTCAGTTACACTACACATCTTTAAAAGGCCTTCTAATCACGTTACTGAACGTAAGAGCCATCCACTGAACGAAATGAACGCCCGAGGTCCCTGTAATATTCGATTTTCCATATCTTGCTACAAATAAGCTTCCCACTGGATTGTCATACTCGGACTTTCCTAATATCTTCGCAAAAGTTGAGAGACAAACGCAATCAAGGACATCTGAAAATCGGCCGGAAAACCAATAATAATCACAAAGTTTACAGGGGTTTTATAAGAGATACAAATGAAATTAATCCGATTTACATGCTCACGTTTCGATAGTGCTTCTGCAGCTTCTCATTCGAATCTACCAACAGTGTTGTACCACCAGCAAAGAACAAATGACTCACTACCCAGACCTTCTCATCCCCGGCAGACTGAATACTCGCCCCTCAATCCAAGACTCGTATTTACCACCCTCTTCACCCCATCCATAAACAAATTAAATAACCATGGTGACATCACACACCCCTGCCGCAGACCAGCCTTCACTTGAAACTATTCACCCTCCTCTCCCCCTACTCGTACACATGCTTTTCACCCCTGATACAAAACTTCTCACTGCTTCTAGCAACTTTCCACCTCCACAAACGAGTAATTCAACTTCATATGCAAGACAATCGAGCGTGCAAATGTATATCTATAGAAAAAAAAAAAAAAGAAGGCAAAATTTCAAGAACAAAATCATACGGTTCACTAATAACAGTGAAACATCAAATTTAAACCACCAGGCATTCTTAAACTAAACCTAAGAAAACCAACAAAACCACGATAACCCTAAAGACACTTCAACCTTACCTACCTGTGTTGGGTATGTTCCTGTAGGACCCGAGGATTCTCCCGTATAAACACTGCACTGTCAACACCTCCCCTACGAACACTTCACTGTCAACACCTCCCCTATGAACACTTCACTGTCAATATCTCCCGTATAAACACTTCAGTGTCAACACCTCCCGTATAAACACTTCAGTCAACACCTCCCGTATCAACACTTCAGTCAACACCTCCCGTATAAACACTTCACTGTCAACACCTCCCGTATGAACACTTCACTGTCAACATCTCCCGTATAAACACTTCCGTCAACAACTCCCGTATGACCACTTCACTGTCAGAGGAGCTACTGGCCAGCACGAATAAACATTCTGCAGAGGTGGGTCAACCACCGTCGCCAGCCGTGAGTACGAACTGCTCAGAATGGTCGTTTGGTGATTGGGGCAAGCGGTTCGTTCTAGCCCATAGATGCATGCCCTCGAGGTTTGTCTATGTCTTGCTAACACACAGAGGCGTTACGACTACTGCACTTGTACTCGTGAATAAATAAGACGACTGCAACTCTCCAGATATACGCTCTCGAACTTAAAGAAAAAAAAATCATTGGCTCGCGTCTGATTGTTTGCTTTCTCCATGAACGCTACTTCACTTTAATGTAACCATAAAATTCGAGCAAAAGAGTGGTCAGTAGCTTACGGGGCGAACAACTGCCTCTTCCACGAAACAGAAGAGGGAAACAGACTATAACCCAAGGCACAGCTGGTGACTTTACTGACTTAATGTTTTACCTGACCTAGCAGCACTCGACGACCGCTCCTATGTTGGGCTAACACACCCTCCGCCACCGCCGCTCTCTCAACCAACCTGCCCAACAACACACACCCTCCCTCACCAACACCACGCCCTACCAATCTGGCCACCACACCCTCCCTCACCTTTACCACCACCATTCCCTAACTCCCTGGCTACCTCGTTCTCTCTTCCTGGCCACAATACCTTTCCCTTACAACCACCACTCCCTCCCAATTACACCCTACGTTTTCTACGGTTAGCGGTGCGCTAGCCTTACCGGTATTCTTGTCAAATTTTCGTCGAAAGTAGAGGCATTCGCTTCCTGGCCATCACAAACTCCCTCACCACCACCTCGCCCTCCTTCCCTGGCTACCATCACCACCACACCCTCCACAGCGCAACATAACACTGTCCAGTGTCTTAACCACTCAACCCCGCTATTTCCCACCTTATACTTCCCATATTGCAGGAACAACCTTCCCTCTCAGCAATTATATGGCATAATATTTTCCCGAAAATATACGGAATCTCAGTAGCAACTAGTTTCTATCTAGCAGAGGAAATGGATAAATTATCATCATTATTAATGTCAGTTGCACACAGGAGTCAGCACCCGTGGTTGTGGCAGCTTCCCTGCCTTTTATAAACACTGGAGCGCATTATTTATAGAATATATAAACATTAATAAAACGAAAAGGGAACTCTGCTCATTTGCAAAGTTTTAAATTTTTGTCAATGATTTTTAGTTCCGCGGGGAAACGTGGGCGGAAACGCTTGCCACTAATAAACCCTCAGGGTACGTATCATGTACTCAAATTACAGAAATTCAGTCAGATTTTTAGATTCGCTATCACCTCTTCAAGCTATAAACTAACATCAGGGGCAAATGATATACAAAGGCGAATACACCACGTGTCACTGCTGAGCGAGCCAGGGTAGCCCAGGTTCCGGGAAATGTACGTGGCAGGACGGTGACTGGGTTTATAGACAGGGGTTTATAACAGTGAAACCCGTGGTTGACAAGTGGATCACACTATGGTTGATGGAGGGAAGGGTGGTGAGGAAGTTTGGCAGCAGTAGACCCTTATATTACTCACAGTATATAAAAGGATGGGTGGATTTTACCCGCTGCAGGCAGCCGGCCAGTGACGGGAGGGGTACAGTGAACGCATGATCGAACAGCCACCCTCACTCATACCACGAGACGACGCTTGCACGAGAACAATCGTCCCTTGCCACGTGCCAGGACATGAGGGCAGACTGACTCCAACGAACGAGTACGGCTCGGCCTTGGCTTTCCACCTCTACACCTTCCCATCGACTCTGACCACAGGGAAAAATTGTGATTTTCTTTAACAGATGAGAAGTAACCCTGACCTGTGGATCTGGGCAACGCCAGGCATCTCCAGGAAGGACGGACGTGTGTGTGGTGGGTGGGTAGGGTGCGTGGGCGTATGTTGATTGACGGAAAGAAAGAGAAATAGAAATACGAGAGAAACTGCAGGAGAGAAACAGAATTATGAAAGAAACTGGAGAAACAGCGTGTCTCCCCCTCTGCGAAGGGAGTCATGGTAAGAATGATAGTAATAATAAGACACCAAGAGAATAGGTCTCCCTATAAACCAACACATTACCAAACGTATAACAATGAACGACTACATATTGCAATATTTTGCCTATCATTTCTACCTGACGTTTACTCTGTCTTTTTCTCTATCAAACTTCTTGAATGAATAAAGCGTTGATAACACTACATCTCTCTTCATAAAACCATTACTCACGACAAAGAAAAAAAAAATAACACATATCAGACACATTTGGAGCATGATGTTATTAGCATCCGACAACACGATTATTCAATGTAGCTGTGAGAATAATGTTTCACATAATAATCAACTTACTGTATCCAATTAGAGCAGGCGCCTCTGCCGAGGTCCCGGAGCCGTATATATATATATACACATCCGCCTTTCCAAGGTGTACAACACAAGGGAACGGATAAACACATACCTGGAAGAGATAAGAAGACTGGTTAGCACTCACACTCAACCTATGGAGAGATTAAAGTTATCTAGTTCACATCTAAAAGTGCAAACGGGCAGGTATACATGCGCACGCACGCACACACGCTCTTATAAGAGTACGTACGTACACACGCACACGCACACACACACACACACACACACACACACACACACACACACACACAAACAGGATGAAAGTCATAAAGGTCATGTGACTCGCATGACTGGCAAAAACTTGCATTTTTCACCCCTCTCGGAAGAAAGCTGTTTCGTAGCCTCCTATTTTCTTTTTTTTTTTTTTCTTTCAAATTCGTTCGGCACAAAAGGTGATGGAAAGACAAAAGTCCACAGGAAAAAGAAATGCTACTTTCTTAAAGCGAATTAAAGGTATGTATCACCGCATGGCTCACTGGAAACGATGTGACGAGTGACTTTGAGAATATGACAGGTATGACATCTCTGGCAATAATACCCTGACCGAGAATGAGGCTAACCAAGTCTCCAAACAAGGACGTCAAAAACAGGTGAATAACAACCGCCGCAATTGGTGGGTGTATCCTCCCAATGCTGACTCTAAATTTCAGAATATAATTGTAATGTCAAGACTCGTTTAACCGAGTGGAAAGATACCTTGATATCATTATTCGACATCCGTGAAACAATGAGGCCGTCATTTGAAAAACAAATAACATCTTGTTTATGCCTGGCGAGTTCACAAGTCTTTTCTGACATTAACCTCACTGTTTACTCGTTCAGTGCAAGTTGCCCTCTCGTTCTGCTGCTGGGAAATCCTCCGAGTAAGCAAGCGGGTAATTCTCGAGCGTACTGGTGAAAACCATCGTTATCTCTAACAAACTTTCCATGACCAATTACGCCACACTAGGACACACAGTTTGAAAACGGGGTTATTGTGAGGAGGTTCTCAACAAATTTCCTTTCATTTTTAATCTTCACATGTGGGTTCTATCCCTTAAATACGGCGTCAACCAATAAAACTTATGAATAAAGATTAGTTTTGTAAATCTCTCCCTCCCTCTGTGATCCGTAAGTGTACTTAAATAGTTTGGTCATATGGAGAAGATAAATGAGGGGAGACTGACTAAGAGGATGTGTGCGTGTCAGAGGCGGAGAGAACAAGAAGGAAGAGAGCGAGGACGAGATAGAAGGATTGAGCGTGCAGTTGGGTGTGAGACGTGCATGGGATGGAGCGGATTGGAGTGATGTGGTATACTGGGGGCGACGTGGTCTCTCAGTGACCTGAAGCAAGGCATTTAGAGCGGTCACGGAAATGTCTGTGAGGCTTAGTTGTGGATAGAGGGATCTGGTGTTGGTACATCATACACGACAGCTACAATGGATATGATCAGATGAAATTTCCCTTATATGTCTGTTTTTGGCGGTACCTTGATACATGGGAAAAGGCGAACCTCTTCATCTTTACCTGCACTTGATTCATCTTCATTTTCCTGGTCCCACTCGACCATCACTCTTCTCCTGAGAAAATACTGTCGCACAAAGTTCATCTTCACATTTTCTTGCCTAGCTTAATATTTTACATTCTTGTTACAGAGTCTCGATTTCAAAACCTGTTTTGTATTGAACTCACTGAGTTCCCCGAATAGCGTTTGTGTGGTTATCACGTCCTCATTTCCTCCTTTCTTACAGTGAAGGTAGAGGTAGATCTATCCACCCAGCACACCTACCCTCGTAACCCGACACCACTTGGTAGAATAAGGCGTTAACGGAGACTGAGAGCGTGAGAAGGATAACATATGATACAGCAAACACCAGACATTGCCAGGGGCATACATCAACCTGATGAAAGACACCGACGAACAATCGCCAGGAGAGAGAGGAATGACCTTTAAGAATAATGAGGGTGAAGCTCACGGAAGCGAATTCATCATTTCCCAGACATAGATCCCGTGCAGCAGCAGCAGCTACGCCACCGTATGAGCAATAAATCCAAAACAGAGAACCCTTCCCAGCGGTAGAATAGAGAATAGTGGCAAAAACTAGGTCATCTTTATTGCAGCATTAGATACATTCTAGACTACCATTATGAAATTTGATTCCACATCAGTAATACATATAATAAAGTGAATATTGAAGCCCGAGATAAAGCTGTTTCCTATATACTTAAGAAACTACTGATATCTGATTTTGATTACGACAGATAGACAGGCAGGAAGATGAAGACGCGACAGCTACAGCCTTTCTCACACAGTTAAGACCAAATCTACCAGACCTCGATTCTACGAACGGGCAATATTCTAAAGCTCCAATTTACATTTTGGAAAAGAACTGAGTGATCAAAGTCTCGTTTAGTCGGCTGTCTGTGACAGTAGCCAGATGCTGTTTCCATTCTGGTGTGGTAAGTAAATAATCACTATCAGGAATTCATGTTATAATCACAACGATCCCAACGAATATTCTTTTCTGCTTTGATGAAGAGAGAAGAAAAGTTCACGACGCCAACTTCTGCACGTTTTTAAGACTTAGGCACGTTGGATGCTCTGCCAATTTCTTCGTCCTGCCTGAAGCTAACCATACTACTGCCCCAACAATGTAGATCATCATCCCTCACCTAACACCGCAACAATGTGATACACACTTATATACACTTACTGTGTGATATTTGAGGGTCATGCAAAACCATGATATACTAGTATTCAGAAACAAACGTTAAATGACAAGTTAATCAAGTTCTTACAACTTTTTCATTCTAATATTTCCTGTTCGTGACAGCGGTGGCTGCGGGGATCGGCAGTGCGAACCGTGATGCGGAACAAATAACGAAAAAGACGAACGGAAAATATCTAAATACCTTTCAATATAAAAAGAAATAATCATCCAACAGAGATTTAGGGTGTCGAAAACCGGTCCTGGGCATCACCTAAGCCAGAGGGGAGGCGACACTATCCCTAGTATGTCTTCCTTCCTTCCTCAAGTCTCACTTTCTGGAGAAGGTTATGTGCGTTGGCGTTCAGGTCATCCTCCTCCTCCTCCTCCCCCTCCTCCTCCTCCTCCTCCTCCTCCTCCGAGTCACCATCCAGATGGCTTGTTTGTACACGACGACACGGGTCTTCCCGCGTTTTTCGAAACTTAAGAGAAAAAAATAATATTGTGGGTATTGTGCACAAAGCATCTTCTTCCCCACGGTGAGGAGGGGGAGCCAGGGAGAAAATTCTATATCCCAGTCGAATTACACGTAGAAGAAGAAGAGTTGACACTGGGATAAAAATAATTTCTGGAAGACTTTTAAGGTCCACCAATAATGACCGACCGAGAGAATTCTAGAAAAAAAAAAATTATTTTATACAATTTCTTTTTCGAAATTGTTGTTTTGTAATGTTGTATATACAGAATTAGATCGCAATCTGTGTTATCATTTTCATTTGGAGTGCAGAGCTATATCATCTTATAATTATCACAATCATATAAAAAAATCATTTCTGGAAATTTCAGTTGTCAAATTTCAGTTAACATGTTCATGACCTTAAGTGCGTAGTGTTCCAATTACCCGCACCTTGTCTTCACCAAGCCATTGAGCACAAAAGGATATACACCAAGTTTATACATATTCTACCCACTACAGAATTCCCAGACGCCAGTAATCTACCGTCTAACTCGATTCCTATTCCTACTCTCCTCCCGTTCCCATTCCCGCCACGTTCACCCAGGCGCCCCTGGACCTGCAGTAACTTAATGCAACTACGAGAGTAATGACCATGTAACTAGAGTGTGCCCCCACCAACTTTCCTGACGATGATGATGGCGGCCTCTGCCAACCCCACAGGTTAATGACGGCCGAAAACCTTGGTGTGTTGTGTGTGTGTGTGTGTCTGTGTGTGTGTGTGTCTGTGTGCTCTACATCCACAAATCAACCCGCCAGCTTATCGTATTCACTCCAGACTCCACTGGCATCTCACGGAACAGCATCACGGCAATTTCTAATATTAATCTTCTAATAGTCTCCATGTCCTTCACCCTGTATTATTTCCGCCAGCTTGCTTGTTCCTCGTCTATATATTCACCACTGGAACGGTGAGCCTTCATAAGATATTTCTCTTACACTCTCGGCTTCGCCATACATCACCTGACTATCTGACACGCATTTAACTGCCTATTGTTCCCGGAAAATAAATGCGAAGCCATTTTGACTTCTTTCATTCCATAACAAAGGTCGCGTGATTTAAAAGGCTAGGGTGTCCAAAAGAAATGACGCTTCTTTGGGGGTTTTGTTGAGTGTACTAAGATGTTGTGATGGAGGTGTCCTTCAAGACTAATGCTCAAATAATTAATGATAATAATGATGACAATAATGATAATGATAGTCATTATAATTATCATTATCATTATTATTATCATTATTATTATTATCTATTATTATCATTATTATTATTATTATTATTAATATTAATACTATCATTATTATTAGTTAATATTATCATTGTTATCATTATTATCATTATATTATTATTAATATTATCATTATTATTAGTTAATATTATTATTGTTATCATTATTATCATTATATTATTATTAATATTATCATCATTATTAGTTAATATCATTATTGTTATCATTATTATCATTATATTATTATCATTATCATGATCATTATTATTATTATCAAAGTCACCTTCTGCGAGGCTGCGATTCTTTCGAGGAACTTCTAGAAGCTCCAAAGCTACAATCTCTGCTCCTGACCGCAGCGCTGTCTCCAAGCTGCACTAACCCCTGGAGACCCTTAGAGTAATATAACGATGACTAAATACGAGAAGAGGGAGACACAGGGATGGTATAGGTCATTATAACTTTTAAAAGTTTAGAATAATAACGACATATAAAAGTTATCGTACTCAACGCACTCATGTTAAAGTACGATAACTACACATCATTCAAGAAGATGTACAGCTTTCCTTTTTCATAATGTAACATATATATATATATATATACACGAACAAAGTGCACATGAATGCGTACCTTCATAGAACATACAAACCTCCAACAATCAGGATCGAACCCGGGACCCCTGTGCAACAGGCGGAAGCGCTACAGCTAGGCTATGATCGACCCTATAGGGAAACGACTATTTGGATACTTTGTACTCGAATACCCTTCATCTCACGTTGGTGAGCAACGGGGTCTGCACCGGTCTTTTCCCATCGGGCTCCCACAGCGTCTTATTGGACTCCGCCTCCTTGGGGTTACACCGCAAATGAAGAGTCACCTCGAATGAGGCTGAATCATCGTCAGGACAGTCTCGTCAAAGAACCTCTTACTCCGAATGAGTCCACCAGTTACCTCCTGCTGGAAGCAGCGCAGTCTGAGGCTGCAAGAGCCTCTGGAAAGAGGTCTTGGGAGACACCAGCACTCTTAGGGAAAAGAGGCCTTGATTTATAAACAAAAAATAATTATAATAATAATGACAATATACATACCAGACCAAGGTTCGCAGAACATACCCTTGGAAAGTCATGATGCAGTTCGACGGGTCTGGAAAATAGACGAGGGCGTGGGAACACCAGGCTAGGCAAGAACTCACGGACAAGAGCGATGAAGTTTTCATGTGATCATAAGAAATCGACGGTACATGAAAACACGATGGCAGCAAGGATTCTAACACAGGTGCACAAAGCCTCGAGGAGATCTTGCGTCGAAACAAAAAGAAGAAAAAAAAAATGGCTGTGCCATATTTCAGATGAATGAAATACGCGATCCAGGAACGCATGACAGGAGTAGATCACCTGGTTAGACGACCAAACATAATCCTGGACGACTGAGCACAGAACAAGATATAAATCTTAACTGATAAGATCAAGTAGAACAGGAATAGGACACAGGGAGAAAACAATTAGAACACACGACTGGGCGAGAGTTCTGCCGCATGGCCTGATAAGATGTCTTGGGCAAGAACTTGAATGAATGATGGATTAGTTACCCAGGCCAGACACTCGAGTGGTTCATCCCTGGCAAGATGTCAGACCAACAGGTGAATGACTTAATGAAGAAATCGAATACACGAAGGCATTACTTGAAGTAAGAATTTGAACGCCTGACTGGACAAAATCATCCATCGCAGAAGTTCACAAGCTCGGCTGGGTGAGATGATTTAGCCTCCCAAGAATGCAAACTGTAAAACCAGGTATGTTACTCCAGACAAAAAAAGAAAAAAAATTGAAGGCACAGGTTTGATTACACCCGTGCAAGAGACTGAACCCACGACAAACAGTACCAACGCGTGTATGATGATATGTCACCCTTGCTAAGAAATCGAATACATGACTTTATGATTCACCCTTGGGACAGGGAGACGGAAAGGGGTAGGAGGAGGAGGAGGAGGAAAATATAAAAGCATGATTCGGTGTGATCCCCTTGGCAAAGATTCAAGCTCACGGCTGGATGAGCTACCTAAGGCAAATAATGGAACACCTCAGCTGATCATATACATCAGACACGAGCTGGAGCCATGTAGCGAGGCATGCTGGCTAAAACAACAAGTTTGGAGGGGAAGGCCGTCGTATGCCACACACACACACACACACACACACACATACAGGGGTTTGCACAGACCACATTGGCAGTGTCCAGGCCAGTGTTTCCACTCCACTAACACTGTTTCCCAGGCAACCCGCCATCTAGACAACCTGGAATATGGGTCACATCTCTGAGACGACCCACATATTCAGTAACAGAGAGGAAGTCATACCTGAGGTATGTTCCAAGGACAGGGAGCGAGCCACGTGAAACCATATGTATTTACCTGCTAACACGCATCAAATATATGGCTGTGATACCAGTTCTAGCGCATTCACAATAGGAAATGCATAATGATAAATAATCATAATTTATCCTCACCTTTCATATAAACTCTATAAAATTATCATGATCACCCACACTTGTGGAATATCAATAATGCGATCTGAAACGGAGCATG
>JAUUDZ010033562.1:0-10934 GCA_032361705.1 Panulirus versicolor
TGAATTATATACATGTGTATATATCTATATGTCTGTGTATATTTATGTATACATTGAAATGTATAGGTATGTATATGTGCGTGTGTGGATGTGTGTATGTATATATACATGTGTATGTGAGTGGGTTGGGCTATTCTTTCATCTGTTTCCTTGTGCTACCTCGCTAATGCAGGAGACAGCGACAAAGTGTGTGTGTGTGTGTGTGTGTGTGTTTGTGAGTGGATGGGCCATTCTTTGTCTGTTTCCTGGTGCTACCTCGCTGACACAGGAAACAGCATTTATGTATAATAAAAGAAAAAAAAAATGATATATATATTGGAAAGGATCACAATTTTGCGCATGATCAAGATATTCCTGAGTCCACAGGGAAAATGAAAGACGATAAGTTCCCAAGTGCACTTTTGTGTAATAATCACATCATCAGGGGAGACACAGGAGAGAAATAAACAGTCAGTTGATATACAATGAAGAGACGTAGCTAAGACGCCATTTGGTAAATTCCGTCCTAGCTATATCTCTTCGTTGTACATCAACTGACTGTTATATTTCTCTCAGCCATCACAACTGCAGCTGGCAATATCAGTTCCTCAGCTATATTAAATGGATTTTTAGGTTTAGCAAAATAAAGATACAGCTAAAGATGCTTCCAGAGCTTTGCTGGATGTTGTGAAGGCTTTCTTGATTGTTGTCTGGGAACACTTAAAATCAGAAAGTTTTCTTTTGAAAAACTCTGCCGGTTTGCCGACATGACACTGATGTTTTGTGTTAAGGTGACGGAGGTGAGCTGGCTTCATACTACTGTTGGCCAACCTTTTCCCACAAAAGAAGCACAAAGCTTCAGGAGGATCATAATTCATAGAAGTTAAATCCTAAAAGCACATAATCTTCCTTGTATTGCCAATATTTAGGTAGGTCTGTTTTCTTCACAGCTGCTTGATTTCCTTCACTTGCATTGCTGCTGTGGCTGCTACAGCTATCATGTTTTAACTATCTATCCATATTTCTTGGTGTTGAATAACTGTGTCTGTAAGCTTACATGTGAATTCGAAAAAGAGATGTTCACACTTTCACTCCTAAGATGAAACTGAGGTAGAGTGACTTGAGTGAGGAGTTCAGTACTGTTCCTGTACATGTCCTGTCCCATTTCTTCTCCCTCCCCCCTATTCCCATCTCCTCTCAATTTCTTTCTCACTTATTTTGATTCTTACTCTGTTCTCTTGTAATTCACTTAAGTTGGAAACTTTGTAAGTGTTGTGGTTATTCAATTATTCTATATTCCTAAACAATCACCCATGCACACATACATGCTTAGTAAAGTTACTGATCCAAGATGCCATATAAAAGAAAATTTATTTACAGTATCTGCTCTGAAAATAGAAACAATGATAAATTGGTAAGTAGATAACTGCCTTCATAAATGTATTTTATACTTTTCATATGTTACCTGTACATCCTAGGCTGAACAACCCCAAAATTGGAAAATTTTGAAATCCAGCGTTGCTCAGGTCCCAAGTATCTCAGGTTTGGGATCATTTACCTTTTGTAGTGGTAATGGTGTTAATGAGAGAAATATAGAAATGCTATCAGTAATAATGATCTTCATCACAGTAGTGATGGTAATTTTTAGTTTTTGATTAATATGGCTACTTTATTTCTATAGGGTATCAAGCAGAATGACCATTTTGGATTTATCTGTCGTGAATTGAATGGAGAAACACCTTGCTACCTCGGCTATGTCTTCAAGTGTCAGTTCAGTTCAGTAACAGATGAAATCATGCAAGGTAAGTTATGTCATCTGACTTAAGTTATGAAATGTATGGTAAGGGCCAAGGTCATAATTTTTGATAATAAATTTTGATTCTCTGAGATCATGTTTGTTGCTATCTTTTGCATGATATTGGGTAATTGACTGTGACTAAACTGATTTTGACTTTGCAGCCTAACAGTCAAATAGGGGTATCATAAGAGATGAATAATAGAAAGTGTATGATAATACGTTCATTGTTGTTTTGTGTTCAGATTGTAATTTCATTGTCTCAATACACATTTTCTTTTGCAAGCTCTTGTAAAGCAATTTTTTATCATTGACTATGTAATGTATCTAGTAGCAACTTCATAGGGTATATGTAATGAGACTCAGTCCATTAGTTCATTTAAGAAGCTTTTTGCCTCTACATGCTACTGTTATTCATATGCTGCATTAAAACTTTAAGCTTCTTCCATAAAATCAGTTGTATCTGAAGTTTCTGAATCTTAAGAGGTTACATTCTGAACGTTCTTATGGGTAATTGTGTGAAGCTTTCTGTTGAATATAGGCTCAAACTTTGTACTGTGAAAGGCAAAATGCCAAACATTATCATCTTAAATTAACCTTAGAAAGCTGCATGTTTATTTTTCTTGAGTACTTGATAATTTTGTGTCAAATGGAAAGAGTCCTTTATTTTTACCTGAAAACCAAAGATTATTCTATTTGAAATTTTTTCAGAAATCATATTGATATGTTTGATTTTCCATGTCATAAACAAAGAAATTTTGTTAATGGGTGACATTGATGGTGATTTACAGTTAACTTAATAAGGGCAAGTATTACAGTGCATTTGTGGCAAAAAAAGGAGTTAAGGGACTGCAGAAACAAGGAATTAGGAGATAGCTGTTATCCATTATAGTAGATACTAAGAGTTACAGTGAAATGAAATGTAGGTATAATGAGAGAAAGAGACATGCAAGAGAGGAAGTTCAGTAGCGTTACCTCATAGAATGAATGGAAGAATGAAGTACTTTAGAGTTGAATTAAGTTTTAGGGGTATATTAGATAATGAATTTGCATGGAGACAGGATGTTGGGTACAAAAAAAGTCTTGAAAGGCTGTCATATATGATATAGTTAGGAAAGTGATATGGAAAGTTCCAGAAGTAGATTAGGTTAGAGGATAAGTGCTGCAGGTCTGGGATGAGATAGTATACATATAGTTGTTTTTATACTATGTATTTGAAAAGTTTAGGAAAGTTTTTAGATTGTATGATGAACATGCAACAGGTAGAGAGAAAAGGGGAAGAAAGAAGAAACACTTATTTTAAGGGAGAGAAGAATTTGTGGTTTTAATCAGGACATAAAGAATGATCTATAATGTTTATATATGATTTAGAGTCATCTAGCTAGGAGGTGGAATATATCAAGCATGACAGACCAAGGGAAAAGAGGAAAAAAAGGAAAGAGTACAGTTATTAGGTAAAAAATGTGACATCAAATAAGGGAGGAGGACAGACCATCTCACCAGCTTTGCAGAGAGGTCAGGAATGATAGGGATGGTAATGTTTGGAAAGTATTGATACAAATGCTGATGGATTAATAGTAAATGATAAAAAGCTAAAATTTAAGGTTTGTGTAGGGAAAATGCACCTGATGTTGGAGTTTTGGAAAAAAAGCTACTAAAGAGGCAAGATCACACCTTTTTTGTCTTGAAGGGTACATGTTAGTACGGAGGAAAATAGAAGACAAAGGAGGAGAATATATTGATTTTGAAGAGGATATAACCTCAAGTCTCAGGAAATAGTAGTAGATAGTCCATTTAGACAATACCTAATGGAATACCTAATGGGAAAGGTAACTGTAGGAAAGAAGTGCATAGCGGTGTTAGTATGTTATCCAGTGGTGTTATTATATTATTCTAAAGAATTTTAATGATTTGGAACAAATATTTTTCTTACTCGTGACCCCTTTCTCAAAATACTGCAACACTTGTGACCCCCTCCCCCATATTATCCTGTTCAGTTTCAGTCATTCATTCAACAATCCCTTTTGTTAGAAGTGAAATCATGAAACAACAAAATAATGAATAATAGAGATATCATTGCTTCTATGATACATCATACAATGTCGTTAGGTACATTTGTTTAAAGTTTATTAAATCAAACTCATTTTTTAATCGCTGATACCCATCGTTTCATCAACTCACCAACCTAGCTAGTGGGATGGGACTACATCTGAGAAGAGAGTCTTGTTATGCATGGCTGAGTGTTTGTGAAAGTCAATCTCATGTCATCCTCCACCTCCAGTCTGTTTCTGCTTTTTGGTTCGATTTGGACAAGTGTTGAAAACCCAGACTCACAAAGGTAGGTGGAGGCAAATGGCAGGAGAATACAAAAGACCAGCATGCTGACTTCTGGATATGACTGATGCATAGCACACCAGATCTGAGTTACTGATCTCTTCGGGAGGAGGTCATGTGCTAAGGTTACCGTGACGTGTAGAGAAAAAATATCCATGTTCCCTCTCGGCTTTGCGACCCCCCTAGCAACTCCTCGCAACCCTCAGATTGGGAACCCCTGGGTTAGTACATGAAGTAGTAAAATGTACATTTCTCAGATAAATCCCTGATTATAGGGGATTTCAGTTAGAGAGAGAGAGAGACAAAAACTGGCAGAATTGGATTTCCATAGTGACAGGGAATCATGGAGACAGTTCCTGGAGTGTGAACAGGAAAGGTTCCTTAGCACTGGTGTTCTAGAGTTCATGGGTTGTCTACTCACATTCCATCTCACCTTTTTTGATACCTTGTTGTGGGAATGAAAATAGCTCTTGTACAAAAAGGATCTAGATATATCACTAGTTGCACACACACACACACACACACACACACACACCTCTTTATAAGAAAAACAGGAAATAGATTGGAAGACACTGAGAATAAATGTGGGGGTTTTCATCTAGATCGAACTTTTGGCACATGTAACACAACTCTTCTCTCATAGAGTTTTTAACATCCACTGCCTGTTCATCTGTATTGTTTGGTAATTCTAGTATCACGCCTTTCCACCTTCACCACTCCAGTCATATGCTTCGTGAATCATAGCTTCGTTTTGCACACACCTCACTTAGCTTAAGCGTCCTTTTATAAGTATAGATTTTGTAATGTTTAATGAAGTTTCACTCAGCCCTCAGCAAAGCCTTCACTGCTGTGCATGAGGCACAAGTTCGTGAGCGTCAGGAGAATCTCCTATGTGAGCAGTGCCCAATGAAGTGGTTCAGTCAGCTTTGTGCAGAAGTTGAAGGTAAGTTAACCTTTAGTACCCAAGTTTTTCATCCATATTCGCCATTTCCCGCATTAGCGAGGTAGCATTAAGAACAGAGGACTGAAATCATGTAATTGTATCTGTATCTCTTGACACCTGTTCCCTCCTGGAATTCCCAAATGGGGATGGACATGGCAAAAGTCTCTGCAACTAGTGAACTCCAGTGCCACTTCTTAGCCTTTAGTGCCTCAACCTTTACAGGCCACTGGCAAAGGGCATCTCTTGTGCAGTGTTTCCAGAAGCTCCTGCCTAATGTTCCTGCTAATTACTCCAACCAAATATTCTGACCTACTACTTCTACCTAATGCTCCCACCTAATCTTCGTACCTTCTGCTTCTATCTAATGCTTTTGTTGTATATCAATATAATGTATTGTTTATAAATCACAATGATGCATGTAATATAAGTGTTTGCTGAAAACCATGAGGGAAAGCAAAACGCAGTAAGTCCCAAGTGCACTTTTGTGTCTTATACCTTTAAGAGAGAATGAGGCAGAAGATCACAGCAGTCAATACTTTTTGAAATATTATGTAAAGAAACTTATCATTGGTACTGTCTGGCATTATATCTAAAATGAGGATTTTAGCCAGTTTTTACCTTATGTAGTTTGTGAATTTACCATTATATTATTTGGTTTATCATAGTTATGTCTTTAGTTTATTTGACTCCTTTTCATGATGATAACCATATCTCTTTTAAGGGTTACCAGCTGCCAAGGCACATATTACAATTAAGAAGCGTTTATCATCCCTTCCTGATGAAGAAAAGGATATCTTAATTGCTAAGTATGAGGGGGCCGAAACATCTGATACGCAATTACAGAACAACATTTTGATGATGCTTCTTAGGGCTCACTTCGAGAGCAAGCAGGCCACACACTCTCATACAGCTCTCCCTGGTGGGGGAGTCAGGTTAGTTTCCTATATGATGTGTAATTATTTTCAAGGTTTAGAGCTTTGAATCATGACCTGTAGAACACTGGTGATTGTGTCATGATATAGCTTCTTTAGTCACCTAAGAAAGTACAAGGGTCCATTAAGCCCTACCACAGTTTAACCAACCATGTTTACAATTTTCACATTTAGAATAATGTATTCCATTTTACCAACCACAGCATCAAGTTCTGAGTATCTGTGGTTTTCCATGACTCCATTAAAATATACGCAAGCAGTTGTCACTTTTTCACATTACGCAATAAGATGATTCAGCAGACTTCTCCATTGACACCACTATCACACAATATGCTTCCATTGCATCCATTCCCCACTCATTCCTTTAATACCTTCAAATGAAATATCTAGCTGAAATCATTTCTTTCACTGCGCCTGTCCATTTCTTCCATGGTCTAACTTTCCTTCTTGTACCTTCTGCTATATGGAGAGTATCTTGCTGACCAGCTTATCACTTGCCATATATACTACTTGGCTGTGCCATCCTCAGAGATTTTCATCCATGTGCCATTTGAAACTTTCTTAATGCTGCATGTCCTTCTTTAGGTCTTTCTTTGGAACATTAGGTAGGAGCCTCTGCAAACACCGTGCTAGACTTGCCTTCTGTCAGTGGCCTGTTAAGGGCTAGGCACTAAAGGCTAAGAAGCGCCACTGGAGTTCTTTAGTTATGGAGAGGCTGTTGCCATGGCCACCCCTTTGAGGGAGTTCCATTGCATCTTTCCTTGCTCTGTCCTTTAGTTCCAGCTACGATACACAAGTTATCCATCTCCACAGTTCATACATCCATACTTCAGAGATGGGACAAGTGCTCCTTCAAGCAAGCTTCTTGCTCATTTTGTGATTAAATTTTTCCACATACATTATTAAAACAGTTCACTGTTCCATCCAGTTCTTCTGATGTAGCTAACAACGCAGCATTACCTGCATACAGCACTGAGGCAACTTACAATCTGTTTCTCCATAATTATGTCACAATCACCCTTTTTTGCTTTTATCTCACGTAATGTTTCATTCATAAAACAATGAAACGATCATTAGGACATCACAAAACCTTGATAACCCTTCACATTTATTTGTAACTGTTTTAGTTTCATGATGCACTACTTCTGTTTTCAAAGCTTTAGACAACATTCTAATATACACACTTTTACAGATCCTCTGTACAATTATTTTACATCCTTTTTTCATCATCTTGCTTATCACTATCTTAACTACCAACTTTTCTTTCTTAAGGATTTTATTGCTTTTCTTTCTTTCATCTTTGTAATATTTTCCTCATCCTCATGTCTTTTCCTATTCCTCCTTACCTCAGTTCTACTATACCAGTAAACATCTCTTTCCCCATCATTTTTAGTCAGTTCTATAAGATACCCTCTCTGCCTCACACACACTTCATCCTTTTACTATGATCCTTCTCCCTAAAAGTAAAACAAATGTTTTGATGTTAAGGGCTACAGTTAACTGGCTTACTTGAAGTGATTGTTTGAAAAGAAGTGCATTTACTTTATTAGAATTGTTAAACATTCCTTTTGTGAATCCATTTACCTTGACTGGATAGGATAGCATAGTATGCATTATAAGAGCAATTTATCAGAGTACAGAAGATTTTCTCATCAGTAAAATGGTTTATTCTTTCCTCACCAGGCCAGATAATCAGATTGGTGCTAACTTGGAATCTTCTCTGCGTCGAGCCAAGAAGAGTTTGACGACATCTTTCAACCAGCTCTTAAAACGGGAGGGTCGAGAGGGAGACAATACAGAGAAAGAAATTGTTAGTGAGGAGGTATGTTATATTTCTTTTTAAAGGAGAGACAAAAATCCTGGAGGCATCATATGTGTATGTGCATGACCTGCATTACTGTTTGCAAAATTTGTTTGAATTTTGTGCTAAATGCTAGGCAGCCTAGTGCTAAAACGAACTTGAATGAAAATAATCTTTAATACAAGCAGTGTTATGTAACAGAAATTATTTTGATAAACAGCCAAGCCCCACAGACTACTCCATGGTCTGTGGGGCTTGTTTCAACCCATTGACAGTACATTGCCCCCAGGACACCATGTTGATCAAATCCAATTTATCCCATCCATGTCTCTTACCCTTCTGAATAATCATTTTCATATATAATTACCCCAGGACCTATGTCTGTGAGAGAGTCCTGGTGTTACCCAAACTCTTTCTTGAGGTTCCTGGAGCTCAATGCTGTGCTGATTCTAGTAGCAGGGAGAGGTAGACTCCTTTGGAGTGAGAAGTTCTTTAACGAGACTGTATTTCCAGTGATGAAACTTCTCTAAGGGGGGACATTTCACTTGTAGTGTCACTTCAAGCAGATGGAGTCCGGTAACACCCCTTCCTTGAATATTCAGGCTTTAGTACTCCAAATTATATAAGTATATAGTATGTTGCCATTGCAGCCACTGATTAAAATTTAATGTGAATGTTCTGCCATGTTCTGTTCATTTGTAGCACACACAAAGTTCATACTCCAGTGCTTGTAGAATTTGAATCCACTAATGGCAATATCCATCTACCTATATCTCTGATGCCTGTTCCCTTTTGGAACTCCCTCAAGGGGATGGCCACTGCAAAAAATCACCATAGCTGGTGAACTCCAGTACCACTTCATAGCGTTTTAGTGCCTCACCTTTAACAGGCCACTGGCTGAGGGTAACTCTAGTGCAGTTTCCAGAGGCTCCTACCTGATGTTCATACCAACTACTTCTTCCTAATGTTCCACCTTAATACTTCTGCCTGATGCTACTACCTAATTGTTTCCACCTACTACTTCTAGCTAATGCTATTTATTCTGTTATCTGTCTATATCTTTGATGCCCATTCCCACTGGGAACTCCCATCAAGGGTTTGACCACGGCAAAAGTGTCTCCACATAGCCCAGTCCTTACATGTCTTCCCTGCATACACTATTCCATGCCTTTTTCCACCATTTCTCTCCCTCTAGTATTCTTCAATTCTATTTCCCCATGTCACAGGTGGTCTTCCTTTCACATTAACCCCTTTAATTGTCTAATTTCTGGAATTGCTCCTGTCGTATGTTGTTACCTACAATGTCTGTCTACTGCTCCTTCCATTTTGCCAAAGGGCTGGGCTAGTGCATAGTGCCCACCACAGGAAAATCTAGAGTTTCAAAGAATGAGTTGTGTGAGTTAAGTGTTTTCAAGCCTTATGTGTGACGAGGAGAGATTGTATTTTTGCAGACAGAATGCCAGCAATCCACATATGGGTATTTCAAGAATAGCAGTGATATGAATTCCTTGCTGTTATTTTGTTTTTATTATTCTACTTGTATGATTTACATCCTGAAATATTCACATTTATTATTGATTTCCAGGACCCACCTTCAAGTATCCCTGCAAATGTGATAGAGAAGCCTCATCCATTTCCAGTGCAAACTCCATCTAAAGTGCGTATGGAGGGGTTAAGTGACTCCCCTTTAGGGCATCGGCCACGATCTTCAACTGTTAGTTCATCAGGTGGTGACTCTATGAGGCGTGAATTTTTAGCTAAACGTGCAGCTGCAAAGCCAAAGATGACATGTCCAAAGGTAGAAGTTGAACATGATTCTCAGGTGTCTCCTAAGAGGAATATGTAAGTATTGTTATATCTTATACTATTCTTATTTGTTTAGCATAAGCTTATGTTCTTACATTTCATCCATGTATCATTGTTCATCAAAGGAATTATACTCTTTGCCATTGATAATTGTCTTCTCTTCAAACTTTACACACTATTATGAACATTGCTGTGAAATGTCTTGCCCTAGTATCCCTAGAGTTATTGACACTGATTTTGGATTTTTTTTGTGTGTGTTTGTGTGTGTAATCCATACTCTTAATTGAGCAACTGAACCAAAATTTTCATGCAGAAATCAGTATCTGATCTAACCATGGAGCATGTGCCATTAATGATGACAAGCCTATTTAGTCTTTGAGACCAGTGTGACATTTGAGCAATCAGGAAGTTTGCACCTCATTTTGTTGGTGTGAATTGCTTTCATGGATGATGCTTCTCAGACTATCTTATTAAGCAGTCTTGTCTCAAGAGAATGTACACTACACAGAATAATAGAAGCAGAGTTGTCATTCCCCATGTCATTTTCAGTGTTTTAGAAGATCTGCTTTATATAAAAGGGATTTAAATCATTCCTTTGCATTACGAGCTTCACAGGTTTCTGTGGCATTGAATGTTTCAGTTTTTGCAAGATAGGAATACAAACTTCAAAGCAGGTTTTTTTCAACTCTTAAAGCTAAATCATATGATCAGAGACATTCCTTCAGATCTGTCTACTTTGCTTTTTAACACACTAGCAAATTTTTTCATCCTTTTGGAAACCAAAATAAAACAGTCCTATAATATTTGTATTTGTATATGGTTTCTTCAAGGATTTTCTGTTTTGAAATGCTTGTTGAAGGACCAAGGAGCATTTAAGATAAGAGATGAAGTGTATTGATTTGTTTGCCTAGAGTTTAATGAATATGATACCGGGTATAAGGGATTTTTAGGAGGGTTGTGCAAGAGAAGACTTGGGAGATTCAGTGAAAGATTAGTGTTAGAAGATTATTAACTACAGGTTGAGCCATTTCTTTCATCTGTTTCCTTGCACTACCTCGCAAACGTGGGAGACAGCGACAAAGCAAAATGAATGAATATAAATACATATATATACAAACAGACATATACGTATATACACATATACATAATGCATACTGTCCAGCCTTATTCATTCCCATCACCACCCCACCACACATGAAATGACAACCCCCTTCCCCCCACATGTGCACGAGGTAGCACTAGGAAAAGACAACAAAGGCCACATTCATTCACACTCAGTCTCTAGCTGTCATGTAATAATGCACTGAAACCACAGCTCCCTTTCCACATCCAGGCCCCACAGAA
>JAUUDZ010033573.1:0-10934 GCA_032361705.1 Panulirus versicolor
GACACAAGAGAGAAATATAACAGTCAGTTGATATACAACGAAGAGACGTAGCTAGGACGCCATTTGGTAAACATGCGGCTGTCCATGTTTACCAATGTTGAATGTCTGAAGTTGCTAGTAACCAGTAACTGCTGTACTAACTGTTTTGTAGCTTTGTTAGCTTTTCAAATGGTGGTTGAATGTCTGAAGTTGCTAGCAACCAGTAACTGCTGTACGAACTGTTTTGTAGCTTTGTTAGCTTTTCAAATGGTGGGTAAGAAGGGAGGAGTTGTAATATAAGGCAGAGTGGATAAACCGAATGTAAAGATACAGAAGGATTCCGTTCCTTGTCCAAAGATGGTGCCGGTAATTGTTATGAGGGCATCTCATTCGTTACGGCCTTTGTGTTGACATTTGTGGTGTGATAAGTAAATGTCAGGTGTGTGTGTGTGATGTGTGATGAATATTACGGCTGAAGTCTAGCCGACTGAGAGTGGTTGACCATTTAAGGCTATAGGAGGGTGGAGGTTGCATTCATGCCTGTATATAAATCTTTCCTGTTAGTTTAAAGTAGCACATGTGTGTTTACTGACTACGGTGAAGCATGCCACGTGTATGAGTGCGCTTGGTGATACGAGTGAGAAAGTGAGAAACGAGCCATCTTCATGACTACTGCATCGAGAAACCTTACATTCTCTTAGCTAGCTCAGTAACATAAGTTTACTCTGGCTTCCCACTAACTTTACAGTTTTCTGACATCCACTTCACTCTGCAACCCGATGGCTTGCTTAAACTATAAAAAGGCGCTCCTGTCTGTCTATTTGTCTGTCTGCCCCCAGTCCGCAGCCATGACGAGGAAGTGCCAGACGCAACTTCATGCAGCGCCAATAATTCACTCATTTCCTTGGCAGAATAGAAACTGCTAGCTGCTGAGGCGATATATTTTCGGGGAAATTTATCTTGTATGACCATATACATTAGCTGTGCAAGAAAGCTGTGCGACCAATATAAGAGGTATAACGGGGAAAATAGGGGGAGGGGGGGGGCGTGACTAAACAACCGAACAAAGCAACTGCGCCTGTCAGGTGTGGTGACCTGGGAAGGTGGTAGTGAAGGATAGTGTGATGACCAAGTTTAGAGGGAGTGGTGTGGTGTGGAAGGATGAGGTTGCTAGGAAAAGAGAAAGTGGTAGAGGTAACAGGGGGTGTGGTGGCCAGGGAGGAAGGATATGGTAGTGGTGGTGACGAGGAAGGGTATGGTGACCTGGGTGGGATGGTGTGGTTGCCAGGGTGGGAGGGTGTGATAGCCCTCCATAAGAGACAGCAGACGCGCACCGGAAGAGAAACTGCTGGCGATTCTATAAAAGGAAGCCCTATAATTCCCAAACTTCTAGGCTTATGCGTCTCTCAAACCTTTCACATTGTTACTCAAATACCGAAAACTACCGACACATATGTTAATGCTTCATGTTTCTTTTAACCTCTGTGTGTCTTTAGGTATATCTCCCAAGATATGCTTTTGTACAATAATCACTTTGCATAACTTTGTTTATTGGTTCAAGAACAGTAAAATTAATTCATTTATTTTACATCTGATGAATGCATAGCCAAAAACTATAATTTACAGAGTATCACTATCATGATCTTCCTGTAAATAAAGTTCTCGATACAATTTTCTGATCTTGGAACTAATAGAAGCACACTACGAACATGCATTTTAACTGTCACAGCCCTACTTCTACAGGTGTTTTAAAAACACCTCCATTTGCTGGCAGTTTGTGAGTCATGATGGTTTTAATATCCATTTGCTGGCAGTTTGTGAGTCATGATGGTTTTAATATATCATTCAGCCAGCGATCATTCTAATTACCCATGCCCCAACAAGATGATGGTAAAGCTTGATGGTGGGTGACTCACGCTCACTCTCTCCTAATGTTCACTGGTCAGCATAAGCAGCTGTGCGCCAAGTACTCGTTTAATATTTTTGTTGTCATTCTGCTACATCAAAACACATACCCAATGACTGCAAAATCTAAATTTACCCAATGGCTATGAAAAATAATCAATCTTCAAGACAAAGTGCAGGATTATCACCAGAGCCTTGAAACCACCACCACCACATATGCACTGGCGAATATGATGAATATTTTTGTGTGTGTGTGCGTTACACATGTGACCCATATAATATCTACATAAATATATATTCATATATCATTTGGGCCTCTCAGTGACTCAGCTATGCCCATATCTACACCATTTGAAAACTTTTTGTCTCATTTTCTTATTTTGATCATTATTTTCCACTTTATAATTTGCTTTTAAGAACTCAGGAAATACAACTTCTACTGATGAAGTATAAAGGCGAGGGACCTATTTCCTGCCCAAAAGTACATCATCCTCCATGTCACAATTTTCACCCAATCGATGTTGAGACCCAGCTATGTAACAGTTTTGCTCATGTCTAATCAGAACTTACTTCATCATATGAAAAATCTAAAACCTACCTTTCCTAACCTCCACACCATCAAGCGATAGCTCCTAATAAAACTGTGCCTTCTGGGTATCTGGGCCTCAACAGACACTACTGCCACCACACTGCCAGGGACAAGAGTGTAGTGAGCAAGCTTAATTTTGTTTTGAATGCAGTATTGTTACATTTTGTGATAAAACATTCATAAATCATTTATATAAGCATAAAGGAAAGTTCAGCATACTTCTAAAAAAATTTAAAAAAAGGGTGCTGAGTTCAAAATATACACTAGTTCAAATTACTAAAAGGTATTTCTGGTCACCACTCAAAGTAGAAATTTACCTAAGTCTTTGGGGTCTTCTATTGTCTCAAATTAGTTGGAAGATCAATAAGCTTCTAACATTAGCACTAAAGAATAAGTGGGTACATATTCACAACACAACTGCATTCACTCTGATTTTCATTTCCCTTGTACAGCTGTAAAGGCAATATTTCCACACTTGCACAATCTTCTTTCTTTCATATTCTCATTACCAAAAAAATATAAATATTAATAAAGATTCAATGATACTTCTTAAATTAAATGTAAAGTTGATATTTGTCTTCTGTGGAAAGACAAGTTTCAGAAAAATACAGGAAAATATAATCTTACATACCAAACCCACCAGCTGTTTCAAGTAGTGTCAGATGAAGGTGCAACAATGCCAATGCTATTTGTAAAGGACCAAGTGCACAGAATTACGAGGTATCATTTATCTGTACTCTTCACGGTGTATATGAAAAGCCTCATGTGACAGTTGGAAGTAGACACTTGTCATTTGCAATTTGAATGTAACAATAATGCTGGTATAATCAAAACATGCCAGACAAAACTAACAATGATAATGAAGCAGATGAAGAGTGCCAATAAATGTACTGCTAATTCAAAATGGAAGTAAATGTGCTTCACGAGATAATCTATCTTTTCATGTAAACATAAGTGTGTGTGAAATTTCGAATCTATCAAATCATAAATCATCATCTTAACATAAATGGTAGTCAAATACATTGTAAACAACAAACACGAAAGAAGCACCTATGTGTGTCTATGCCGACTATATAACTGGAACAAACATTATCTGTCGGCAAGGACATAAATGAGACTAAGCAAAATTGGGCCAAGATTAATATACTTCCATTAATTAAATCTCATCCTTATATAAATCAAATCTTGTTCAATTCACCAAAAGTTTATGAATTTCCAAAGTAAGTAGATTGCTATGAATACTCACAAGAAAAATCAACTTCACATTTTTTGTGGGAAGATGGCATTAAGTAATGTCAAAAAACAGACATCAGAATGTATCATGATGCTTGAAGAAAAGAGGTGGCCATGGCAACAGAGTCTCCATAACTAAAGAACTCCAGTGCCACTTTTTAGCCTTTAGTGCCTCACCCTTAACAGGCCACTGGCAGAGGGCAAGCCTAGCTCAGATTTGCAGAGGCTCCTACCTAATATTCCTAATGACTACTTCTATCTAATGCTCCTTCCTACTACTTCTACTTAATGTTACTACCTAATGCTCCTGCCTAAATCTTCCTACCTACTACTTCTATCTACTGCTCCTACCATTTTGCCAAAAGTCAGGGCTAAGGCATAGTGCCCACCACAGGAAAATCTAGAGTTACGAAGAAAGAGCTGCATGAGTTAAGAGTTGTCAAGTGTTGAATATAATAAGGAGAGACTGTATGTTTGTGGACAGAATACCATTAGTCCATATGTTTGTGAGTGATATGGATGCTACTAACACAAACTGTAATGTCTAATGAGTGAAACATCAGAATTTCAGTTCTCCATTTCAGAATGCATCCAATTTTTGGATATTCTCTCAGGTTTTAAATGACATAGACAAAAGGTAACTGTGTATAAGTGGTGACTTCAAAATTATCCTTTAGCATTATACAACAAAGTCTTCAATGGTTTTCAAACAGCCGCAATACAGCAATAATGGATAAATATGTCACTATGTGAAATGCTACATATATTTCTCTCTATTTCTCAAGTTTCAACATGCTGCAAACCTTTATGTAAAAAGAGACCTCTTATCATGAATGAAATGCATTCTTGAGGAATGAACATAAACAAAAAATCCATCTAAAGGGGTATTTATAATGTGGGTGTTATGAAGATGTGTTCCTGATAGTGTCAAGTCCTACACTGTTAAATGCTATAAAAGTTTTCTTCAGTAACAAAAATGTCTCTACAGATGTTATTTTGGTCTTTTACAAAGACACAGTTTATATAAATACAATGTGAAACTAAGTCTGATCAACATTCAAAAGTTTGTAGGAGCTTGCAGTGTTAATGGTCAACAATGCCACGCCCTAAAAGCTCACCTACACCTTCCTGGCTTATTCCTAGAGAAGGAAAAATTCTTTGTTACTTAGGATGTGGTGGACTGGCTGGTTCTTATCCCCCACCGTTAGCTTGTACAGTTTTAGGAGAGGAAGCTAATTCAAGTGAATGACCCACATGAACCTGACGCTAATCTGCCTAAACCCTACATGTCGCTTGCATCTTTAAGTCTACATTAATCACTTTCCTGGGCACCTTGGATTCTTTACCTATCCTCAGACTTGTAGGTCATTTTTCAGACATGATAGGTTTAAATGTTCTCTAAATACTCACATGATTTGGCTGAAAAGCAAACAAGTGAAACTGAAGACACATATAATGGCAGGCTGTACACACTGGCTCTGAGAAAGTAGATAAAGACTGCAATGGATATATTCATTGGTTCATCTTCTTCAAAGTTTGATGGACTTTTCTCAATTTTGTTTTTTAAAGACTTATCATAGATGCTTTATTCATTATATGAATATTTTCTGGCCATTAAATGAAAATCTGTTCCATGAGGTTCAGTTAAAAGAAGTATCTCCATACTGTGCACTCCCTTGGCAACTGATCTGCACTAGAATGTGTGTGACTCGGTCTGTCATAAGAGACATGTTAACAAACATCTAGATAATCTTAGTTTTCATGAAACAGCAAGGAAAATCTTATAACAAAAATGCTTTTATATAAATATCTTAAATATCAACTAATTCTTAAGAACACATAGGAACTTGAAATGCTCAAAGAACAGCAACAACACTTGGGTCATGTCAGAGAAGCTAACTCAAGAAAAAGGAAGGAAAAGGCTATGGCTGACAGCACAAAGGAAATCACTAGGAGATATATTTGTAATGTATGAAACAGATTCAAAAACATTTTTCAGACAAAAAAAAAAAAACTATGTCCCACACAGTACAGCAACCAAATGATGTATGTCAAGATATAAAAACTATTCAGATAAAAAAATACTCTAGTGCAAGAGTAATCAACAACTGGAATAGTTTATCAAAGGAATATGTAACAAGAAAATTGATATAGAGTTCCCAAGGGAATACAAAAATCCCTAATTTTTCCTTGATCAATTTCAAGTTTCTCTGAAAGTAAAATGGAAACCTTTATGGCCTCCACCCTTCCTTTAGTTTTTTTTTTTTGCAAAGTCCTTGACTGAAGCCATATCAGCACTTCATTCTTCTACCAAATTCAGAAGAAAGGTTTCTTACACTTATCATGGCTATCTTGCCCCTCTCCTCCCACATTTCTTAATGGTATCATCATGTGTCATGGTCTGCAAAAGGCTTGAAATGGTTTAACTTGTACTTCTAATATCCATCCTAAATTTTAAGATGAGAGAACCATGAATGGCTAAATGATGTAGCCCTGTTTCAGCACTACAGTTTCCCATGGATGAAGTGAGAGCACATACCTTATAAAGCTTTATCAATGTAATGTAATGTACAAAAAATGCCAAGCAACCAAATAAGAAGACTCCAAGGCAGTTTTGCACATAGGATTATAATCATGGTCACTGTTCAGGATATCACCACTTAATGACCAAAATCAAAGTATTAATATCATTATTATTATTATCATTATTATTATCATTATTATTAATATTATAATCATTATTACCATTATTATCATAATAATAATGATAACAATAATAATAATAATAATAATAAAAACAATAATAAAAATTAGTAGTAGTAGTAGTAGCAGCAGCAACAATAGCAATAAATAATCATTATCATCATTATCAAAACAAAAATTATGATAAAAATAGTAACAGTGGTAATAATAACAATATTAATAATCTATTCTATTCTATTATACTTTGTCACTGTCTCCCGCGTTAGCGAGGTAGCACAAGGAAACAGACGAAAGAATAATAATAATAATAAATTTTTCATACCTGTTTGCCACCTTTAAGAAAAAAAAACCTCAAATGCCTTTTTCCTTTGTTCCTTCTTTTCAAAAATAATAATACAGGAAGGGTGGAAATCCAAAACCCACATCTACCCATCATAGCCACATCAGAGGTTTCATTAGCATGCCATATCTGGCAACAAAAAATTGGTAAAATAAACCTCCTGTTTATAAGATACGTTGGAGAATCTCCTGATAGAGAAAAAAATACCAAAGCATATCAGGCAAAATTACAAACAGTCCAATTTAAAGATAGGTGTAACACTTTACTTAAAAGCATATGCATCACCTTTCTGTTTTGTCATAAATTTTTGCAAATTACTCACATAATTCAATATCTACATTAGTTCACATCCATTCTCAAGTTGTCAAGTGCTTTGCAATGAAACCACAGCACCCTATCTATTACCAAGCCCCACAGACCTTTCTTGGATTTCCCCTGGTTGCTTTACATGCCCTGTCCACTGACAGCACATAGCCCTGTATACAACATTGTTCTAATTCACTCTATCCTATACACACCTTCCACCCTCCTGCATGCTCAGGCCCCAACCATTCACTTCATCCTTCCATCTGTTTGGTCTCCCCCTTCTCCTTTTCCCCTTGACTTCAGACACATGGATCCTTTGTCAACCTCTCCTCATTCATCCTATCCATTTGTCCAAACCATTTCAGCACATCCTCATCCATGCTCTTGACCAGACTCTTCTAATTACCACACCTTTCTCTTATTCTTTTATTATTTCCTAAATCAAACCACAAATCCCCTTAAAGACAAAAAAAAAAGTCCTTTCTAAACAGCAATCCTCTCTTGTTACACATGCAATTTCACAATCGATATCCAAGACTTTAACATTACTAATGACACTGAGAGAATGCCAATGCATTTTGCCCCAAGACCAAGCTTAAAACTCTTTACAGAATAACTTGAGATCTGGTCCTTTCTAAATTTTGAAATTATCTAAATTTCTGAAAGAACAATTAGAAATTACAGGCATAGTGTGTACAAGTACAATGTACAGTATTACAACAGCCTAGTCAATTCAACTAAATAAAGAAATATTGATTGTAGTGCATAAGGATGGTATACTATATCGGAAAGCATATAATATTGGTAAGACTGTCACCTGCAAACGATCCAAGTTCCTGAATTTTGGAGAATTTTCTGAGTTTCGGAAACAGGTCCTAAGGCTTGAACAACAAAAGGCCTATGATTACGGTTATATAAAGACCGATTACACTCACAACACATTTATGGTTCATACACACTAATGCAAATTGTAAATATCTGATTACCTACCATATATATTTAGCATATGTGATCAATACTAACAACAGTATACTGTAAACATCAAAAAGAAACTATGCAAGACAATCCACACCATTTCTACTGAAAAAGGAGAGCAGAACAAACAATAATTTTATGAGAGAGCAATCGTGTCATTTTCCTCATTTCTGATTCTCTTTAAACATTATTATGGTCATTAAAATCTAACTTTTTATACCATTAAAAACAATTTGTAATTTACAATAAAAGGTTAAAAAAAATCTTTAGTTCCATATAACATTGTACAGGCAAATTTCTAAGTAGCCTATGAGGAACTCTGATCTTTCAATACACCACAACCAAAACATATACTTTATTAAAAATTCACACCATCAGTTACATAGCTGAAGACACCCATCATAGTATATGCATCTCTAATAAAAAGCAACTGATGGATTCCTCGGCACTAAATGTTTTTCATTCAATATCTATATCCTTTTGTATATGAATCTCTCGAAAGAATGTACTGCAACAGTGTTGAAGTTTAATGCTTAAGTTTTCCATCTGAAAATCTGCAAACTTTTGTCTGTAGACATTATCTAATGTGCTAATTACTGTCGGAAAGGTCTTCTATAGGTTTCTGAAAAGTGTTACATGTTTTGCATTCCAAATGGTAACCCCATGTCCCTTCAGATCAACACTTCTTTGCCATCATCTCAAATATTCCTGGCAAGTCTTCGCTAGTTTACCCGAAATGAAGACAAAGTCTCCAATAAACATTTCTGCCTTCCCTTTAATGAATGAGCAACCTATCACCAATCCTGACAATAATATTCATATTAAAAAACAGAAATAAATAGAAAAAGATTGAGGAAACCAATACCCAAATGAAATCAGAAAGGTAACGTACCAGTATACAGATGCCACTGTATACTGAAAGAAATCTATAACGATGGATTCCCCCTTTACACTCATTACAAGTGATTTAGATTCTGATATGTTGCTTAGAAAATCATTTTCATATGCTTTGGTAAATGAATACTGAGGGGAAAGATTACGAGGATAAGGGATATTAAGTGAAATACTTTTATGGTTCAACAAAATCTATGTAACTTCAATAGAAGCATAGATTTACAGAACTACCAATGCTAATGTGGTGAGCTACTGTAAACTGCTTAGAATGGCTTGTTGTACAATGGATGGGCAGCAAAGCCTATGTGTTGTCTGCAGTGTGCTAAAATCATGTGAATACCTTGCATATTATGGTTATAAAAATATAAATAAAATAAAACTGGTGCCAAGAGAAGTAAGAGGTTTCTCAAGTTCTTATGATTTCTACAAGTGTTTCACCTACCTCTACATCAAACTCATATATCTTCCCTAATCTTCACTCACCAGGTGTTTATAATCAAATCAGAAAATAGTCTAGAGGCAAGACTAATCGAAATTACTCTAATAAATGTAAGGAAACCATTTACACGTGTTTCCACCATATCCATAAATGATTTTTGTGGTATCTCATTACTGGTACATTATCTAGATCATACCTAGATTTGTTTTCAGTCTTGGTGCTCGAAGCAAAGTATTCACACAACTGTCTATAGTCAAGCATGGCAATGTACCATGATTAATAAAGCAAGAAAGGAGCAAGCAACATTTAAATAATGTTAGAATGAAATAGCTATTGTCTTTTTCTGCAGAAACAGAAAGGAGGACATCACTTTTCTACCACTACGCATGTTTTACTAAAACCGGAATTACTGAGGGCCTGTATGCCACACGTATCACAATACCAATACAATAACGTTCCACTACACTAATAGCAGTATTCTACATCCAACCCAACTGGGAATCTTTTTTTTCCCATCATATTGTCTGGTTATCTAGTAAACCTTAATGTTTCCAAATCGACAATCTTAACATAATCTATCTTAACCTGTGAGATGGACATGAATTGAACATACACAAAAAATGTGTCCACTCCGACTGGAGTCAACTAAAATACAGAAACATTAAAAAGTTAGATATCTGACCATTGCTGAATTCACTACCCAATTCCAGGTTATCAGTAAATAAGAAACTTGCAGATGGGTAAACAGAAGAAAGGTACATATATTTAGATGGATGGATAAACTCAGAGATGGATGAAATAAAATATGTTACCAGTGCATAATATCTACAGGTATCTGAAATGGCACTAGTCATGTATCTTCCTCAAGGTTATTAAGATTCACAAAATGATGAACAGATAAATTGACAGAGGGATAATACAGGGGATGGATAAACAGTCAGACAAACACTAAGACAAATAAGCAATAAGAAAATAAAGATATACAGCTAATCCTTACGTAATCTGAACAGGGAAACTGACTGATAGGTTGGAATCAACAGTAAGACATAAAGAGAGACAAACAGAGATAATTCTACATATATGAAAAGAGAAAGACATATACGAAGTTATCTGAACAGATACTGAGCATGCTACCGAAACTTAAGTTACCAATCAAGGAAGGTAAAAGATACACAGTTACAGATCAACCTGTATAGAGATATCATTGATAATATGATGATCATATTAGTCCATTATAATTTTATGAAGGGGTAATTGCATTTCAATAGTTCTGATATTTTATGGAAACTTTACAATACACAACATGTTTCATGGAGGAAATCTGCCTCATCAAGCTTAAACAATTCACAAAGTTTTCAAATCCCAACACAACCATGGCAGTAAGATGTACAATCCTTTGGACGTGCTGGGATTCGAAACTTAATAAACTGTTCATACCTAATAAGGCAGACTTCCTACATGAAACACACTGTGTAATAAAGTTTCAATAAATCATCTGAACTAATGAAATGCGATAACCCCTATATATATATATATATATATATACATATATCTCTCTATATATAATTTAC
>JAUUDZ010033583.1:0-10934 GCA_032361705.1 Panulirus versicolor
ATATATATATATATATATATGAATATATATACAGCTGGTCTCAGTTTCCTGCTTATTTCTTACTTACCACATCTACCTTCTTATCTCCCGTCTCGGACGATAGTCCTCATGGAGGCCAGGCCTTAAATGAAGCATAAAAAGGCACAGAGGGAAGAAGAGGAGTCCAGACGTCTCTGAAGAGGAGGATCTTGCCCTTTGAAAAGGGTTCAGGGAGGTTGTAGGTTTATGGACAGACAGTAGGTAAAGAGTTCTAAAGTTTAGCGGTGTATGGGGGAGGGGGGTAACACCACAACGGCCCATCCTTGAGCTGTCAATTGTCACACATTCTTTTAACATTCAGCTGACTCCCAACACGTACTCCTCCGAATCCCTTAAAGTCTTATAAATCCCTGGTAAATTCATCCCTAAGATATGGTATCATCCGCTCACAGCCTCCTCCTAACCCAACACTTCCTTCCTTCCTCTCATTCTTATTTTGTTGCTCTTCCTGTATCACCTACCATTACCTCCCTTAAGACGTCTGTTTATACCCTTGTTTGATCCTAAATTGAACCCCAGTTCAGTTACTCCGTTCCTCTATTTATCTTTACAAGTGTTCTATTTTCTCTCTTTTGTGAAGACTGAGCATTTCCATCAGCTCCCCTGCTTCCCTACACATTCCATGCATATTGAAATGGTTCCCGTATCCCTTCCCTTCTAGCTCTGTGTTAGTCCTTTTCCCAGGACTTTAAATGCTGTGTACACTCTCTTGTGCTGTTTTACAAATCTTGCCGCCTTTATTATATAAAAACAAAACAAATCCTTTTCAGAATCTCTCCCAACTCATCTCTCACTGCTGCTCGCATAACCAATTAATCTATAAAAACTTTCCATGCAAACATATGTAGCTATCCTGGAGTGGCATGCCTTAGACGACAGCATTTATCCTCCTGTGGTGTGTGATCCGCTGCATGGGGGGAGAGAGAGAGAGGGGAAGGAGGACCAACTCCACCAGCCACACATCATTTCACCACTTATCAATACACCTTTTTATGATATATGAGCTTATAGTGTGACATCGTTATAACAGACTCGACAGGAGCCTCTTGGTCATCTTAAGGAACCTCATACATTGTCTTTCCACTGGCCTTAGCAGCCCCGAACAAAATGCAACACCCTTAAACGAATTCTTGGAATTCATGCAGTTTAATAGTGCTTTATAGTACGACCCCCCATGACCTGGACTAGCAAGGAAACATGACCTCCACCTCGAACTGACTTACAAGCTTCTTGGAGTCGTAGTCTTTATGCCTGACGACCCTCGAGACCTTGAACTCTTGTGCGGAGCGCTCTGTGGTGCGGAGGTTGTGGGCTCCCAGACGCACACGCAGGTTCTGTATGTCCATTCGACTCATGCTGTAAGGGAGAAGAGAAGGAAAACCACATGAAGAAGAGCATCACCTTCAAACATCATCTGCGCAAACGCAGTTTCTTCCATCCTTCTTCCCCGTTCTTCCTCCCTTTCCCAAGTCGCCCTCCTCACTTTCCTTTGCCCTACGTACCCCATTCCTACCTAAGGTCCCGATCCCTCCTCTCTGCCAGTACTTACTGGGCGACGCAGTGTGCTGCGGTCAGGATGTGTCGGCGGTCGATCAGGGAGCCGCCACAGAACTGCTTGTGTCTGTTGAAGAGAGCCGCCTGCGGGAGGGGCAGAAGGAAAAGCATTAGAAAGCTGGTCCGCTACTGCTGCTGTTGCGTATGATCTGCTAGTAGTACTACCGTTGATGCTAATGCTGTTGACCTGATGTTGCTATTATTGCTGCTATTTATATTCCTACTGATGCAGCTGCAGTCACACTTTAACTGTATAAACCTACCCAGCAGGTCAGCCGATTATATTCAGAGGAACTAACCTGTTAGATCGTAATCAAACACCCGTTACCTCCTGCTGTAGGCGGGTCCTCACACGGGTGAGGGACCAGTCATGACACAGAGTGACCAGAGGTAAATACTTTTATTACCCAACTCGACGGCAACCCTGGGAGACCATACGACCGGGATATACACGTGCATTTGTCTCTTCTTCAACCACCTATGGAAGGCACGCTCTTCCCGTAGAAGCTGATTAGACGACCTGTAACTTGTTTTTTACCCTCGACTCCATGAGTGAGTGTAACTGAGAACAAATATGGTCTTGAATGCTTTACATCTACTTAACAACTTACATACGCTCTGGAAGTGTGTAATGTGATGTCATGGAACACTACGGCGTCACAGGTGTACTTACAATCCATGGGTGGCTGTGGGCGGCAGCTGGTACACCTCCGCTGATTCGGAAGCCTTCGTCTGGAGCAGCGTTGTAAAAGGAGCCCGGAGTGCAGGGGTCCTTCTCCGGCCCAAAGGACTGACCTGACGAAGGTAAAAGAGAAATGACACTGTAAACGGTACGACCAGGTGGAAACTTCTCCAGCTTTCTCACCGGAATATCGTCTGTGTTAGTTGGGACGTGAGAGGTACGAAATGAGCAGGTCATATGAAATAACAATGAAAACTTGCATTTGCAGATTTACTGTGAAACTTCAGTGATTTCACTATAAACGGGTAAAGGGAGATGAACGATGAATGTTCACTATAATCGAGGTGGATAAACGGGGCATCTGGTTTGGTTGGGTTGAGAAGATAATGGGGGTGCGACAGGCGGTGATATTCGCCTGTAAAGATGATGGGGAGATGACACCTGTCTGGTATTGAGGTTAGGAGAGGGTGTCATCCCCAGGACGGGGTGATGACGGAGCGTCAGCTCCTAACACTGATGGTCTGGGCACATCAGTGAGGCTTACCTGATGAAGGAGGAGCTGGGGTTGTGGTGGCTGGGGGCGCGGGCGTCCACCATGGATTGGCTGTTGTCGTTCTTCGGGTGGTGGTCCAGGGTCTTTGAGTGGTGGTGGGCGCCGTGGGGTAGCCCTGTGGAGGCCACCAGGGATTAGTTGTCGTCCTTCGGGTCGTCCACGGCTTCTGAGTGGTCGTTGTGGTTGGGTAGCCCTGTGGCGGCCACCAGGGATTGGTCGTGGTCCTTCGGGTGGTGGTCGTCCAGGGCTTCTGTGTGGTCGGTGCCCCACCGGGGGGCTTGGTCGTCCACCAGGGGTAGTTCGTGTGAGAAGGAGGGTGGGTGATGATGGGTGGGTGGGTCGGGTAGGAGTTCTGCCACGGGTACCTCACGGTGGGCCGTCGGGAAGATGCAGGACTTCTGGGCGGAACAAACTGGACGTGACTGCGATCCATCAGGCCTGGTCGCTCGTCCTCCTCCTCCACGGCCATGTATTGATCCACACTGTCCACCTTTTGCTCCACCGTCTTCGCAGGGGCTGCAGGAGACTCGGGCTCCACCTCGTTCGTGTGCTCCGCTGCGGCTTGTCTCGCCGACGCCCTCTTCTCACAACATACTCCGAACACCTGCGTGAACACAAAACTAGCGACTAGTAGATCACAGTCGCCCTCGAGACTACAAAAGGCGATGCTAAACGCTAGTAACTATTGAACTATCAATGGTTAACACAACCACAGATCCCTGAAATCAATCTAATAGCTACTATCAATAGTCAATCAGTGACGTATAAAGATAATATTAGTGATGCACTAAATCACTGAGGGAGACTAGATCATAACACAGTAATGAAGTGGGAGACATGAATACACCTTTTCAGCCACTTCTGCTTCTCCACTATGAGGGAGTTGGTGAGCCAGACTCGCCAAGCTGCCGTGCACCCACACTCACCAAGGTTCCCTCGTGACTCAAGGGGCAGGAGTCGAAGATGCCAAAGATCCATGCCTCCTGCGGGGACACATCTGGCAGCCTTAGGTACGGGTAACACTCCCGGTGGGGTCGACACACGCCCAGGGTGCTGTGGAGCCATGGTTGGGCGTGAGTGTGAGGAGACAAACGACCCGGACACCACAAGAAGGCGTGTGGATATGGCGCGGTCAGCGTTGTAGGCGAAGGCGTTATGAAAGAGAATAAAGAATCATTGGAGAATACGGTGGTACGACCCTTGAGGACGACGGTACGACTCTTTTGAGTATGACGGATACGACCTCTGGATATCATGGCGTGAACAGTGAGTTTAAGAACCACACTATCATAACCACCCAAGGTTGTACCATCATACCCATGGGTCGTACAGTCGTACTCAAGGGAAGCACCGTCATGCTAAAAAAAAAAAATATCAAAAAATTCATAAATGAGAACTATAATAAGGGCATTAAAGGCTCACTCATGATACGACTAATGAGTATGCCCATTAAGGATTCGTTTTATCATACAGCTTTCCTGTCATTACAGACACACACACAAACACACACACATATTCTGCAGGATAAAAAGACTACAGCAGTGCCACAGAGTTCTGCCCCGGAACCTTTAATTTCCTTGATCTATGCGAATGACTTGCAAGAGGGGTGTGTGTGTGTGTGTGTGTGTGTGTGTGTGTAGACTCCTACCCACCCATGTTTGCAAATGATGCAACAGGTCATGTGGGAGGTGAAAAGGATTACATTAGCATACATAATGACCTGGAGAGATTCCAAAGCTGTCTGGTGCATTCAAGTTCATGAATAGGGTGATATTCTTCAAGCTGTTCCCATCTTGCTAACGGTGAAAATTAGATTATACTTCTCAAGTTCGGCCAACACACATCGAGAAGCGCAATGAGCCAAAAGAGGAGGTCCAGAGGAGTGAAATGAATATGGTAACTGAATCAAGATAGTTGAATTATATTAAAGTATCTAGAGGCTTTGAATTTGACCCCCATGGAAAAGAGAAGAGTGAATGGGTGACATGAACACAAACTTTAAGATCCCAAAGCAGATTAATGACGTATACAGAGAACATTTCTTCAAATGATGCAGGCATAGAACAATCACAGGCCATAACATGAAATCAGGCAGAAACCTGTTCCAAAAAGATGCAAAGGAAAGGTGCTTTTTTAGCATAAAAGTGATATAGATGAATGCCTTCAACTGAATTAGGAAATGATCAATTTAGACCAACATACATACATTTAAGAAGGTCTATGATGGTTCGAAAGATGGGGTCCCTACGAGTGTACAACTCCTTTCCCGTCCAGTACTGATAGGTGAGTACAGATAGGTACTTACATACACACACACACACACACACACACACACACCAGCCCTATTTCCCGTGTTCTCCATACCATAATTTCAGGGTCACTTCCCCTCACAGATACCAATATAATCAGCACTAATATAATCGTCTCCTTACTACCTCCGATTCACCATTCTCGTGATGTCAGTGACACTCTAAAGTCCACCTCAGCTTCTTCGAAATATTAATGACATCTACAAAACCTGAAGCAAAGTGGATCATTAGATGTGTTAATTAGGAGGATCAATTGTTGATTAGGGACTGTGTGTGTGTGTGAAGACCCACCTGGTGGCTTGGTGCCAGCAGGAGGTCGGGGCCTGCGAGGGGTCTACGAGAGGAGAGCGGCCATTAGGCCCTGCTTCAGGCGCCACCGGCCGGAGTTCGATGCTGGGGCCTTCATCCGCCGGGGAACTGCCACTTCGGGGGTTTCTTTCCTCTTCTACTTCTTCTGGCGTCGCCGCCGCCTCCACCACCGCCACCGCTCCCCCAGCTGTGGACGAAGAGGAGATCAGGAACGACTTACGACTGCAACAATGTCATCACACACACACACACACACATACACAGTTAAGTCCTCTGGCGGACGATAGCCGTTGGCTGACCTGTTTTGAAAGTCGTGGGAGTAAAGGTGGATGAGACTGAAGGTGGAAGAGAGATCTGAGAGGACGACGGCGCCATAGAGGAACTAAGCCAAGCCTAGTGACCTGGCCTGTGTCCTTAACATGCCAAGTGCACACCTCCGCCAGGTGATCATTAAGGCCCTCGAGTTTATTCGAGGAGCAACAGACGCGCGTATTTATGAGCACTGCAACGTGGGAATGAAGATTGTCAGCGTCATCGATGTAGACACTGAGTATAACTGTACGACCCTTCTAGTTTAGGAGGTACAACCCTTTGAGTTCAGGAGGTACGACCCTTTGAGTTCAGGAGGTACGACCCTTCGAGTTCAGGAGGTACAACCCTTTGAGTTCAGGAGGTTGGACCCTTTGAGTTCAGGAGTACGACCCTTCGAGTTCAGGAGGTACGTACGACTCTTCCAGTTCAGGAGGTACGACCCTTTGAGTTCAGGAGGTGCGACCCTTTGAATTCAGGAGGTACGACCCTTCGAGTTCAGGAGGTACAACCCTTTGAGTTCAGGAGGTACGACCCTTCGAGTTCAAGAAGTTCGACCACTGAGTTCGAGGTACGACCCTTTGAGCTCATGAGGGGTACAATCCTTGAGATCGTGAAAGGTACGTTCCTTGAGCACGACAGGTACGATGCTGGTGTATAAAGGCACGACTCTTGATCACAAACGTACGATCCTTGAGTATGACTGTACGATCCCTCAGTTCACGTGAGTGTAGTACGACCCTTGAACAACAAGGGTACACGATCCTAGAGCATGACGGTGCCATCCCTCAGCGAAGCAGCGCGACCCTTGAACACAGCGGCACGCCTCATCCGCTCACGACGGCGTGATCTTTGACGTAACCCTCAAAGGGTCAGTTCAAAGGCCAAACACATTAATATACAAGGGTCGTACCGTAGGGTCGTACCTTCGCGCTCAAGGGGTTGAATCCGTGCACTGGGTCCCGTAAGGATATTTTCGTGCAACTTGCACATCACAGTGTGTGTGTGTGTGGCTCCAGCGCCCCCGCCCCCAAAACAACACGCGAGTCATTGTCATCAGAGGACGTCCCGTGGCAGCTAAAGAATGCGGTAGCCACCCACCCACCCACACCCACACACACACACACACACCCACACACACACACACACACACACACACACGACACTGCATGTATGTACGTATGTGCGGAATGCAATACGGTCAAAGCATCTGCTGGAGAGCGATAAATGAAGCCCATATACCTTCTGTGAACCACTGAATCAAGACTAATGTGAACCACCGCGTCGAAACCTGCGTGTGAACCACTGAAACAAAACTAATGTGCGCCACTGGGTCAAGACTTGTGTGAACCACTTAATCAAGACTTCTGTGAACCACAGAATCCCGGGTCAAAATTAATGCGAACTTACTGCGTCAAAAGCCTGTGAACCAATGAGTCAGTCTCTCCGAGATGCATTTCATTAGCTTCCAGTATGTGTTGTAGCACCGCACGTAGTGTGCCGCCAATTGCCTTGCATCGGACGGGGCGAAGCTGATTCTGAAGACGTTTCAACAAGCGAAGATTGAATCTCAAAGCGCATTCGACGGGGCGGAGGTATGATACAAGGCCTCTTTGGAAATTCTCGGCAGCTTTTCCTCTCCTGCTGAGCACAGCCGGAGTAAAGCATGGCTGGTGAATTAATACAGAATGTAAATGGATGGACCACCTTAAGACTTCAGCCTCCCGCCCTGGAAGTCCAGACATATTTTTTGCAAACGTCCTTAGCGCTGGTCTCGATAGCGCTGAGATATGCCACTTTTGCAAAGAGCTCTGCTGCTATTCAAAGACGGATGTGCTACAACACCTGCAGCTGAAGAAGCCAGATGTGCCACTACACCTGAAGCTAAAAAAGTCAGATGTGCCACTACACCTGCAGCAGAGACCTGAAGCTAAAGAAGCCAGAGGTGTCACTACCACTACACCCGCAGCAGAAACCTACAGCTAAAGCGAGAGGTGTCACTACACCTGAAGTAGAAACCTACAGCTAAAGAAGGCAGATGTGCCACTACACCTGCAGCATAGACCTACAGCGACCGAAACGGGAATCAATGACGAGATCTCGCCTGGGAGTTGGATGATCCCAGTGGTATACAGTGAAGGCGGCATCACGAGTCACTCGGAGAGAGACACCCACCCCCTCCAACTCGACAATTGTCGTACATTCCGCGGAACTAATGTACTCTGAAGAACGCGGATGTCACCGCCTCTCTACCACCATGCAAAGTTGAAAGTTTGAGATCTATGCGTGCGATAACGTCTCGCAATGTACGTGAAGAATGGCCTAAAAATTTCTCTAATAAAAAAAAAATCCCCCTCCACTCATGCACAAATGACTGATTAACTGACAAAAAGAAATTCAGAAAACTCGAATGCCTTTGATAGACAGCGTTGAGAAATGATAAGTTTCGACTGGAGTAGAGACTTTTCCCCTCCTCCCTTAACAAAGGTGAGGTGGCCATTAGTAAGGATTGTAAAGCTCTCGGTATCAGATGACCATAAAATAAGAATTGAAACCCTTCATATGGAGGTGGTACGGGCCCACTACCAAAAGCATCCTCGAGTGTGACGAGATATGGCAAGGATGCTGCCCCTACAGGGGACTGAGAGAGAGATATGGAGAGAAGTGGAGGCAAGATAAGGTTAGAAGGGGAGTAACTTGTCTAACTCCGTTGAAGTTATTCGAACACTGACTGGCAGTAAACCTTTACCGAGATATGCGACCACCTTTGTTCCTATGGTGACCCACCCACTCCCCCAGCCACAATCCCTCCCTTAGCTGCCGCTACCATCGACCCTGCCTCGCCAGGGGGGGAGCCCACTCGAAGGCTTGTTCATTCGGGCCTTTATGACGGCAGCTTTGCGAGCACCAGGCGGGATCCGCGACAGGAGAAATGTGCACGTATGCAAATGGACCTATGAATGAACGGGAAAACGACGTGCATCTAGGTAATCCAGACACTTTATGGACTTGCCTCTATCTTTTCGGTCTTTATCGATGATGGTCCAGGTTTATGGTGGAAATAGAGTTGACTAATGTACAATATTGGTTCAAGTTGCATGTGTGTGCGCGAGTGTTGTTCCTAGCTAGCAGAGAAATAAGTCCATCATAAACTGCAATGAAAATGGTTGATTTCCTTTTATATATGACATACTCTTCCTAATTGCAAAATCTGACCGACATGCCAACATCTGTCTATGTGGATGTTTCAGTCTTCCTGCACAAGATGAACTGCTCATAAACCAACTACTTCCTTTCAGCATCCTCAACCTACTTAACAGACTCCAAATCTCTCTTTACAAAGTCCAGACTCACAAAACGAAATACAGTAACTCCCAGTACCATGCCACTTCAATTTGCTTAGCACCCAGCACGAGACCCTTCCCCTAACCACCAAAGCAGAAATGAAAAGCCTAACCCTGCATCTTACTTCAACAATATGTATTCCCTGATCCCCCACCCCCAACCCACAGCAAACACAACATATACAAAACATATACAAACCGAAATCAAACTAAACTATACAACTGTCCTCCCATTACAATTTTTAGAAAAAAAAATCAGTCATCTGTCACCAGACGTACGCCCATCTGAAACAACACTCCCTAGACGTATACGAGTAACACTTTCTTGCCTGCTGTCTGGACACCACCCACCTCCACAACATTACAGACGCCGATCCACCTCATGCCCTAGATGCAACCTGTGTCCTGAAGACACATAACACACCTCTAGGTTGTTTCTGCACTCACGTAACACAGACTTACATCACTATACTTCTGAAATACGTAACTGAAGTTTCTAATTCTGCAGACAGGGTCATATAGTTCCAGTATTGCAAGCAAGACGATAAGTCGGGATGAGTGGACAAGCAATACAAGGGAAAGGCAATACAGCCGGTCGTCCAGTCTGAGTAAGTCTAGAAAACCGGTTCTTCGGCCCCACCTTACAGCCAGTCCCGTCTGTGCCACACACACACACACACACACACACACACACACACACACACTGTCTACTTTTTTCTTATGTTCCTGAAGTAGATGATCACCCTCTTACAAAGAATGGTACCTCTTTAAATCACTTCACCCTGATGTAAGGGCGTCTGGTTCATGGCTCTAAGTCTGACACACACACACACACACACACACACACATTCACACACACACAAACATCCAACCATACAAACTCACCCAACCACACACACACAACCACACTCATCCAACCACACACACGCATACACACACACACACACACACAACCACACAAACTCATCCAACCACACACACACACACACACAACCTCATCCAACCACACACACATACCACACACACACAGACACACACACAAACACACAACCTCATTCAACCACACACACACACACACACTGGTTCCACTGTGTTCGCACTCTTCTTTGTCTGTGCCTCCAGCAACTCTCCCTTCAGCAGTGTTCTGACGACCCCTTGGCACCACTACAGCGCCATCTGTGGGTAGCTTGATCAAGACGAACGACAGGCCGTGGCGTGAACCTGCCAAGCAAAGTCGCCTCAACCTTGCACGTAACCCTACTTCACTTCGAACAAGTTGTCGTTGACCCCTTACAAAAAAAGGTCCCCGAGCGAATCCTCCCCCATCCTAAAAATTGATCTTGAAAAAAAGGAAAAAAAAAGGAACATGCCTCGTTCTAGGAAATCTAAATATAAACGTCAGAAAAAATATTAAACTCATCTGGCCTCCTCTTTTTTCTTTTTCTTCTGTAATCAGGGTCATTTAATGGCTACACTCACACGGGAATAATCATGCGTCACAACCTTTTAAATTAAATGCTCAGGCTTTTAAAGACCTTTGGATAAAAAAATCGAAAGAGTTACATGTAACTGAGCCATTTAAAAGATACCAGTAGTTAATGACGAGGGATGATAACATCATTTATTGGATAATTAAGATACCAAAGCCTTCTAGCTTGACCTGAAATCTAGCGAAATCATACACGACATTGACCACTTCATGACCGAATACAGAGTGCATAATGAACCAACATTATCACAGAACACATAACCCTACAACAGACAGGGTTCGAACCCAGGACATTATGCTTGGTAGGCTGGAGCGCTACAGCTAGGCTATGATTCGAACCCTGGCT
>JAUUDZ010033594.1:0-10933 GCA_032361705.1 Panulirus versicolor
GTTATGGCCAGTCCCAAATGCCATGTGGGACATGTTTCATGACAGTTTATGGCTAGTCCGAGATGCCATGTGGGACATCGTGTTATATGATTGTTTATAGCCAGTCCCAGATGCCAGTTAGAACAAAATATTATATGACAGGTTATGGCCAGTCCCAGATGCCATGTAAGCCAAAATGTTAATTGACAGGATATGTCCAGCCCTAGATGCCATGTGGGACATGTGGCATGATAGGTTATGGCCAGTCTCAAATGCCACGTGGAACATATTACATGACAGGTTATGGCCAGTCCCAGATGCCATTTGGACAATGTTTTAGTACATGACAGGTTATGGCCAGTCCCATATGTCATGTGGGACAATATATTACATGACAGTTTATTGTCAGTCCCATATGCTATGTGGGACATGTTACAAGATAAGTTATGGCTAGTCACAGATGTCATATGGGACGTGTTATATGATTGGTTATAGCCAGTCCTAGATGCCATGTGCAGGAATATGTTGCATGACAGTTTATGACAAGTCCCAGATGTCATGTGGAACAACATTTTACATGACAGTTTATGGCCAGTCCGAGATGCCAGTTGGGACACCACGTTACATGACAGTTTATGGACAGTTCCAAATGTCAGTTGGGGCAAAATATTGTATGACAGGTTATGGCCAGTCTAAGATGCCATGTGGGACAAAATGTTAAATGACAAGATATGTCCAGTCCTAGATGCCATGTGGGACATGTTGCATGATACTTTATGTTCAGTCCCAGATGCCATGTGGGTCATGATTCATGACAGGTTATGGTCAAACCCTAGATGCCATGTGGGACAATATCTTACATGACAGGTTATGGCCAGTTCCAGATGCCATGGGGGACAATGTATTACATGACAGGTTATGGGCACTCTTAGATGCCATGTGGGACAATAGATTAAGTGACAGGGTATGGTCAGTCCCATATGCCATGTGAGACAACATGTTACATGACAGGTTATGGCTAGTCCCAGAAGTTATGTGGGACAACGTTGTACATGGTAGGTTAGGGCTTATCCCAGATGCCAGTTAGGACGATATGTTGCATGAAATTTTATGGCAATTGCAAGATGTCATGTGGGACAACAATTTACGTGACAATTTATGGCCAGTCCGAAATGCTAGTTGGGACAAAATGTTACATGAAAGGCCCCATATGCCATGTGATACAATATATTACGTGAGAGGATATGGCCAGTCTCAGATGACATGTGGGACAATATATTACATGATGGCCAGTCCCATATGCCATGTAGGATATGTTACATGACAGTTTATGGCCAATCCCAGATTCCATGTGGGACAATATCTTATTTGACAGGTTATAGCTAGTCCCAGATGCCATGTGGGACAATATATTACATGACAGGTTATGGCCGGTCCAAGATGCCATTTGGAACAATAAATTACATGACAGGATACGGCCAGTACTAGATGCCATGTGGGACAACATGTTGCATGAGAGTTTATTGCCAGTCCCAGATGCCATGTGGGACAACATGTTATATGACAGGTTATGGCCAGTCCCAGATACCATATGAGACAACATGATACATGACAGGTTATAGTCAGTCCCAGAAGTCATGTGGGACAACACATTTCATGACAGGTTATGGCTAGTCCCAGATTCCATGTGGGACAACTTGTTACATGAGAGGTTATGGCTATTCCCAGATGCCATGTGGGACATGGTAAATGAAAGGTTATGGCCAGTCCCAGATGATATTTGGAAGAACAATATACATTACAGTTATGGCCAGTCCCAAATGATATTTGGAAGAACAATATACATTACAGGTTATGGCCAGTCCCAGATGCTATGTGGGACATGTTACATAACATGTTATGGCCAGTCCCAAATGCCATGTGGGACATGTTTCATGACAGTTTATGGCTAGTCCGAGATGCCATGTGGGACAACGTGTTATATGATTGGTTATAGCCAGTCCCAGATGCCAGTTGGAACAAAATATTATATGACAGGTTACGGCTAGTCCCAGATGCCATGTGAGCCAAAATGTTAATTGACAGGATATGTCCAGCCCTAGATGCCATGTGGGATATGTGGCATGATAGGTTATGGCCAGTCTCAGATGCCACGTGGAACATATTACATGACAGGTTATGGCCAGTCCCAGATGCCATGTGGGACTATATCTTACATGACAGGTTATGGCCAGTTCCAGATGCCATTTGGACAATGTATTAGTACATGACAGCTTATGGCCAGTCCCATATGTCATGTGGTACACTATATTACATGACAGTTTATTGTCAGTCCCATATGCTATGTGGGACATGTTACAAGATAAGTTATGGCTAGTCCCAGATGCCATGTGGGACGTGTTATATGATTTGTTATAGCCAGTCCTAGATGCCATGTGCAAGAATATGTTGCATGACAGTTTATGACAAGTCCCAGATGTCATGTGGGACAACATTTTACATGACAGTTTATGGCCAGTCCGAGATTCCAGTTGGGAAAAAATGTTTCATGACAGGCTATGGTCAGTCGCATATGCCATGTGAGACAATATATTACATGATAGGTTATGGCTAGCCCCAGATGCCTTGTGAGACATGTTACATGACATTTTATGGCCAATTCCAGATGCTATGTGGGACAATATATTGCATGAAAGATTATGACCAGTCCCAGATGCCATGTGGGACAATATATGACATGACTGGTTATGGCCAGTCCCAGATGCCATATGGGACAATATATTGCATGACAGGTTATGGCCTTTCCCAGATGCCATGTGCAACAACATGTTATATGACAGGTTATGGCTGTTCCCTGATGACATGTTGGACAACAAGTTAAATGGGAGGTTACGCCTAGTCCCAGATGCCATGTGGAACAACGTCACTTGACAGGTTACTGCCAGTCCCAGATGTCATGTGGGACATGTTACATGACAGGTTATGGGCAGTCCCAGATGCCATGTGGGATATGGTACATGACAGTTTATGTCATTCCCAGATGCCATGTGGAAGAATATGTTACCTGACAGGTTACGGCCAATTCCAAATGCCATGTGGGACAACGTCTTATATGACAGGTTATGGATAGTCCCAGATAACATGTGGGACAAGATGTTGCATGATAGGATAGGGCTTGTCCCAGATGCCATGTGAGAAAACATGTTGCATGACAGGTTATGGTCAGTCCCAGATGCAATGTGAGATAACTTGATACATGATAGGTTATGGAAAGTTCCAGATGCCATGTGGGACAAGGTGTTACATGAGAGGTTATGGCCAGTCTCACATGCAAGGTGGGACAACATGTTGCATGACAGTTTATGGACAGTCCGAGGTGCCATGTGGCACATGATACAGGACAGGTTATGGGCAGTTCCAGATGGCATGTGGGACAACACGTTACATGATAGGATATGGGCAGTCCCGGATGCCATGTGGGACAGCATGCTACATAACAGGTTGTGGTTAGTTCCAGATGCCATGTGGTACATGTTACTTGACATGTTATGGCCAGTCCCAGATGCCATGTGGGACAAGTTACATGGGAGGTTATGTCCAATCCCAGACGCCATGTGGGACAACATGTTACATGACAGATTTTGGCCAGTCCTAGATGCCATGTGGGACGTGTTACATGACAGGTTATGGTCAGTCCCAGATGCAATGTGGGAAAACATGTTACATGACTGGTTATGGACAGTACCAGATGCCATGTGGGACATGTTACATGAGTTTATGGGCAGTACCAGATGCCAGTTCGGACAAAATGTTACACAACAAGTTTTGGTCAGTCCCAGATGACAGGTGGGTTACATGTTACATGAAGTTATGTCCAGTCCCATATGCCGTGTGGGACATGTTGCATGATAGGTTATGGCAAGTCCGAGATGCCATGTGGGACATGTTACATGACAGATTAGGGCGAGTCACAGATGACAGTAGGGACAAAATATCACAGGACAGGTTATTGCCAGTCCCAGATGCCATATGGGACAATATATTATATGACAGGTTATGGCCAGTCCCAGATGCCATGTGGGACAATGTATTACATACGTTATGGCCAGTCATAGATGCCATGTGGCACATGTTACATGACAGGTTATGGCCATTCCCGTATGCCATGAGGGACATGTTACATGATAGGTTATGGCAAGTCCCAGATGCCATGTAGGACAACATGTTACATGACAGGTTACGGCCATTCACAGATGTCATGTGGGACAAGTTACATGACAGGTTATGGCCAATCCCAGATGCCATATCGGATATGGTACATGACAGTTTGTCATTCCCAGATGCCATATGGGACAACATGTTACATTACAAAATGCGGCCAGTCCCAGATGCTATGTGGGACATCTAACATAACAGGTTATGGATATTCCCAGACACCATCATATGACATGATTTGGTCAGTCCCAGATGCCATGTGGGACATGTTACATGACAGGTTATGGCCAGTCCCAGATGCCATGTGGGACAACCTGCTGCATGACAGTTTATGGCCAGTCCCAGATGCCATGTGGTACATGTTATATGACAGTTTATGGTAAGTCCCAGATGCCATGTAAGACAACGTGATACATGACGGTTATGGTCAGTCCCAGATGCCATGTGGGACATGTTACATGACAGGCTATGGCCAAGACCCAGATGCCATGTAGGACAACATGTTACATGATATGTTATGGTCAATCACAGGTATCATGTGAAACAACATGATACATGACAGATTATGGTCAGTCAGAGATGCCATGTGGGACAACATATATCATGACAGGCTATGGCCAGTCCCATATTCCATGTGGGACTATTTGTTAATTGACAAATTATGGGCAGTCCCAGATGCCATGTGGGACAAGGTACATGACAGGTTATGGCCAGTCCCAGATACCATGTAGAACAACAAGATACATGACAGGTTATGCCCAGTCCCATATGCCATGTGGGACAACATGTTACATGACAGGTTATGGCCAGTCCCAGATGCCATGTGGGACAACCTGTTGCATGACAGTTTATGGCCAGTGCCAGATGCCATGTGGCACAACATGTTATATGACTGTTTATGGCCAGTCCCAGATTCCAGTTTGGACAAAATATTATAATAATTGTTATGTCCAGTTCCAGACGCCATGTGAGACAAAATATTAAATGACAGGTTATGTCCAGTCCCAGATCCCATGTGGGACATATTGCATGATAGGTTATGACCAGTCCCAGATGCCATGTGTGACATGTTACATGACAGGTTATGGCCAGTAACAGATGCCATGTGGGACAACATGTTACATGACAGGTTATGGCCAGTACCAGATGCCTTGTGGGACAACATGATACATGAGAGGTTATGGCCATTCCCTGATGCCATGTAGGAAAACATGTTGCATGACAGGTTATGGCAAGTCCCAGATGCCATGTGGGTTAACTTGTTACATGACATGTTATGGCCAGTCCCAGATGCCATGTGGGACATGGTATGTGAAAGGTTATGGCCAGTAGTCCCAGATGCCATGTGGGACAACATGATACCTGCCAGGTTATGGCCAGTCCCAGATGCCATGTGGAACAACATGTTACATGACAGGTTATGGTCAGTCCCAGATGCCATGTAGGACATGTTGCATGACAGTTTATGGCCAGTCGAGATGCCAGTTGGCACACCATGTTATATGACAGTTTATGGCCAGTCCCAAATGCCAGTTGGGACAAAATATTATATGACAGGTTATGGCCAGTCCCAGATGCCAAGTGGGACAAAATGTTAAATGACAGGATATGTCCAGTCCTATATGCCATGTAGGACATGTTACATGATAGGTTATGGTCAGTCCCAGATGCCATGTGGAACATGTTCCATGATAGGTTATGGCCAAGCCCCAGATGCCATGTGGGACAATATTTTACATGACTGGTTATGGCCAGTCCTAGATGCCATAGGGGACAATGACAGGTTATGGCCAGTCTCAGATGCCATGTGGGACAATATATTAAGTGACAGGTTATGGTCAGTCCCATATGGCATGTGGGACAACATGTTACATGATAGGTTAGGGCTAGTCCCAGATACTATGTGGGAAACGTGTTGTATGATAGGTTAGGGCTAGTCCCAGATGCTAGTTAGGACGATATGTTGCATGACATTTTATGGCAAGTCCAGATGTCATGTTGGACAACAATTTACGTGACAGTTTATGGCCAGTCCGAGATGCCAGTTGTGACAAAATGTTACATGACAGGTTATGGCTAGTCCCATTTACAATGTGGTACAATATATTACATGAGATGATATGGCCAGTCCCAGATGGCATGTGGGACAATGTATTACATGATTGGTTATGGCCAGTCCCACATGCCATGTGGGACATGTTACATGACAGTTCATGGCCAATCCAAGATGCCATGTGGGACAATATCTTACTTTACAGGTTATGTCCAATCCCAGATGCCATGTGGGACAATATATTACATGACAGGTTATGGCGTCTCTGATTCCATTTGGGACATTATATTACATGATATGTTATGGCCAGTCCCAGATGCCATATGGGACAATATATTAAATGACAGGTTATGGCCAGTCCCAGATGCCTTGTGGGACAACATGTTATATGAGAGGTTATGGTCAGTCCCAGATACAATGTGAGACAACATGATACATGACAGGTTATGGTCAGTCCCAGAAGCCATGTGGGACAACATATATCATGACAGGTTATGGCCAGTCCCAGATGTCATGTGGGACAATTTGTTACATGATATGTTATGGCCAGTCCCAGATGCTATGTTGGACAAGTTAAAAGAAAAAAGGTTATGGCCGGTCACAGATGCCATGTGGGAGAACAAAATACATGACAGGTTATGCCCAGTCCCAGATGCCATGTGGGACAACATATTACATGACAGGGTATGGCCAGTACTAGATGCCATGTGGGACATGTTGCATGAGAGTTTATTGCCAATCCTAGATGCCATGTGGGACAACATGTTATATGACAGGTTATGGCCAGTCCCAGATGCCATGTGGGACATGTTACATGACAGGTTATGGGCAGATCCAGATGACATGTGGGACAGCAGGTTGCATGACATTTTATGGGACACCATTTTATAAAACAGTTTATGGCCAGTCCCAGATGGAAGTTGGAACAAAATATTATATGACAGGTTATGGCCAGTCATAGATGCCAGGTGGGACAAAATGTTAAATGACAGGATATGTTCAGTCCTAGCTGCCATGTGGGACATGTTGAATGATAGGTTATGGCCAGTCCCAGATGCCATGTTACATGATAGGTTATGGCCAGCCCCAGACGCCATATGACAGGTTATGGCCAGTCCCAGATACCATAGGGGACAACGTATTTCATGACAGGTTATGGCCAGTCCCAGATGCCATGTGGGACAATATATTATATGCCAGGTTATGGTAAGTCCCATATGCCATGTGGGACAACATGTTACATGAACAGTTATGGCTAGTACCAGATGCCATGTGGGACAACATGTTATATGATAGTTTATAGCTTGTCCCAGATGCCATGTAGGACAATATATGACATGACAGTTTATGGGACAACATTTTCCATGACAGTTTATGGCCAGTCCGAGATGCCAGTTGGGACAAAAGGTTACATGACAGGTTTAGGCCAGTCCCAGAAGCCATGTGGGACTACATCCTACATGACAGGTATGGCCAGTCCTAGATGCCATGTGGGACATGATACATGAAATGGTATGGCCAGTCCCAGATGTCATGTGGGACAGCAAGTTACATGGGAGGTTATGGCAAGTCTCAGATGCCATCTGGAACATGTTCATGATAGCTTACGGCCAGTCCCATATGTAATGTAGGACATGTTACACGACAGGTTATGGCCAGTCCGAGATGCCATGTGGAATATGGTACATGACAGTTTATTTCATTCCCAGATACCATGTGGGACAACATGTTACATGACAGGTTACGGGCAGTCCCAAAGGCCATGTGGGACAGCGTCTTATATGACAGGTTATGGTTAGTACTAGATGCCATGTGGGTCATGGTATATGACAGGTTATTGTCAATCCCAAATGCCATATGGGACACGTTGCATGATAGGTTATGGAGAGTCCCAGATGTCATGTGGGAAAACATGTTGCATGACAGGTTATGGTCAGTCCCAGATGCCATGTGAGACAACATATTACATGACAGGTGATGTCTAGTCCCAGATGCAATGTGGGACAACATGTTCCATGACAGGTTATGGTGAGTCCCATATGCCATGTGGGAAAACAAATTACATGACAGGTTATATGGTCAGACGTAGATGCCATATTAGACAAAATGATACATGATAGGTCATAGTCAGTCCCAGATGCCATGTGGGACATGCTGGATGAGAGGTTATGGCCAGTCCCATATACCAGGTGAGAAATGTTACATAACAGGATATGGCCAGTCCCAGATGCCATATGGGATATGTTACATGACAGTTTATTGCCAATCCCAGATTACATGTGGGACAATATCCTACATTACAGGTTATAAGCAGTCCCAGATGCCATGTGGGACAATATTCTACATGACAGTTTATGGTCAGTACCAGATACCATGTGGGACATGTTACATGACAGTTTATGGCCAATTCCAGATGGCATGTGGGACAATATCTTACATGGCACTTTAAGACCAGTCCCAGATACCATGTGGGACAATATATTACATGACAGGTGAAGGCTAGTCTCAGATGTCATGTTGGAAAACATATTACATGAGAGGTTATGGCCATTCCCAGATGCCATGTGGGACAACATGTTACATGATAGGTTATTGCAAGTCCCAGATGTCATGTGGGACATGTTACATAACAAGTTATGACTAGTCCCAGATGCCATGTGGGATATGATACATGACAGTTTATGTCAGTCCCAGATGCCATGTGGGACAAAATCTTACAGTACAGGTTATGGGTAGTCCTGGATGACATGTGGGACATGATACATGACAGGTTATGGCCATTCCCAGATGCCATGTGGAAAAACATGTCATATGACAGGTTATGGTCAGAACGGGATGCCATGTGAGACAACATATTACATGACAGGTTATGGTTAGTTCTAGATGCCATGTGGGACAACATGTTATATGACAGGTTTTGGCCAGTCCCATATGCTATGTGGGACATGGTACATGACAAGGTATGGTCAGTCCCAGATGCCATGTGGGACATGTTGCACGATACGTTATGGCCTGTCCCAGATGCTATATGGGACAACATATTACATGACAGGTTATGGCCAGTCCCAGATGCCATATGGGACATCATGTTACATGACAGTTTATGGCCAATCACTGATGCCCTGTGGGTCAATATATCAAATGACAGGTTGTAGCCATTCCCAGATGCCATGTGGGGCAACATGTTACATGATAGAATGCTATGTGGGACAAATCGTTACATGACAGATTGTGGTTAGTCCCAGATGCCATGTGGGACATATTACATGACAGGTTGTGGTTAGTCCCAGATGCCATGTGGTACATGCTACATGACAGCTTATGGTCAGTCCCGGATGCCATGTGGGACATGTTACATGAAAGGATATAGCCAATCCCAGATGCCATGTGGGACAACCTGTTACATGAGAGGTTATGGCCAGTCCAAGATGCCATGTGGGACAACATATTACATGACAGTTTATGGTCAGTCCTAGATGCCAGATGGGACAAAATGTTACATGACAGGTTAAGGCCAGTCCCAGATGCCATGTGGGACCTGTTACATGACAGGTTATTGCTAGTCCCAGATGCCATGTGTGACATGGTACATGAGAGTTTACTGCCAATCACAGATGCCCTATGGGCCAAGATATCAAATGACAGGTTGTGGCTAGTCCCATATGCCATGTGGGACACGTTACATGGTAAGTTAAGGACAGTCCCAAATGCCATGTGGGACATGATACAGGATAGGTTATGTTCAGTTCCAGATGCCATGTGGGACAAAATGTTACATGATAGGATATAGTCAGACCCAGATATCATGTGGGACAACATGTTACATGACAGGTTGTGGTTAGTCCCAGATGCCGTGTGGTGTATTTTACTTGACATGTTATTGCCATTACCAGATGCCATGTGGGACATGTTATATGACAGTTTATGGCCAATCCCAGATGCCATGTGGGACAACATGTTACATGATAGCTTATGGCCAGTTCTAGACGCTATGTGGGACAAAGTGTTACATGAAAGGTTATGGCCAGTCCCAGATGCCATGTGGGACGACATGTTACATGACAGGTTATGGCCAGTCCCAGATGCCATGTAGGACATCATGTTACATGACAGTTTATGGCAAGTCCCATATGCCAGTTGGGACAAAATGTCACAAGACAGGTTATGGCCAGTCCCAGTTGCCACATGGGACAAAATGTTACATGACAGGTTATGTCCAGTCCAAGATGCCATGTGAGACATGTTGCATGATAGGTTATGGCTAGTCCCAGATGCCATGTGGGACATGTTACATGGCCAGTTCCAGATGCCTTGTGGGACAATATTTTATATGACAGGTTATGGCCAGTCACAGTTGCCATGTGGGCAACATGTTACATGACAGGTTAGGGCCATTCCCGGATGCCATGAGGGACAACATGTTACTTGATAGGTTATGGCAAGTCCCAGATGCCATGTTACATGATATGTTACGGCCAGTTCCGGATATCATGTTGGACATGTTACTTAACAGGTTATCGCTAGTCCCAGATGCCATATTCGATATGGTACATGACGCTTTATGTCATTCCCAGATGCCATGTGGACAACATATTACATGACAGGTTACGGGTAGTTACAGATGCCATGTGTGATATTTTACATGACAGGTTATGGTCAGTCCCAGATGCCATGTGAGACAACATA
>JAUUDZ010033605.1:0-10933 GCA_032361705.1 Panulirus versicolor
CGGTGACGGGGACAGAGGCCAGGATGGGGTAGTCCACGCCGGGCACACCTCCACCTCCAATAGCTTGACCAAGGGCAGTGATGGGGTCCACGTAGCCGTTGTAGACACCGTTCCCGTTAATGACACCGTTACCGTTGTAACCTCCGTTACCGTTAATGACACCGTTACCATTTACAATGACTCCATTTCCATTGGTATAACCACCATTTACATACCCATTCCCATTTCTATTCGAAATGCCATTTCCATTCCCATTTCCGTTTGAGTAACCAGAAAATCCATTTCCATTTATTAAACCACCGTTGCCATTATTATAACCATTCCCATTTATGAATCCATTGCCAATTAAGCCGTTTACATTACCATTAACACCATTGGTGAATCCTCCATTTCCGTTGACAAGTCCATTTGCACCATTACTGTAAACTCTATTTCCATTACCATTACGGTTACCATTGGCATATCCACCATTTCCGTTAATGCCATTGCCATTAAATCCATTTGTCGGAGTTAAGTAGTTCAGATGCACAGCAAAGGATGCACCGAGTAGAGCTGAAGATAAACAAAACGATAGTACAATAATTTCAGACAACAGCTATAATCATGAAGAGTGCAGTATATCTTTCTTTGACATGAAAAGAAGAAAAAAAGAACATATATGATCTGTACAAACAAGTATAACATCTATGCATGATTCTATCCTCTACTGACAGTGTGAATCATATGAATCATAATTTTTCTCTGGTAATGAACTTGTGGGAGAAAGTTATTCACGTATCAAGTGAATCGATTATGTATACTTACCTACAAATGTTAGATGACTTGTAACTTTCATCTTGGACAGGGTTCAACTAACAAAGTTATAGTGCGTGTGTTCAGTCTTTGAATTTGTTCTTCTCGGCTCTGACTCTCACTAATATCAATTAGTCTTTGTGAAGAGAAAACGAAGAGCAGAGAGCGAGATCTGTGCCTCCGAGACGTCGAGGCACTGCTTTATATACGTGATGGTTGTGTGGCAAACATTCCAGGCAGTTCAAGGTCACATGATTGTGAAGGCACTTCCCTGGTTCAAGTGCGTGGCTGGTATTACCTAAAGCAGGGCAGGTGAGGAAAGAATCGACTTTCAACACTCAGTTAGGATAGTGTGAACAGGTAACAAATTAGAGCAGCATCATGTATCGTTATGTCAATATAATATTCTGGAATTTCTATAAGATTTTTTTCATTATTACTGTTATTGGTATTCGACTTATTGTTGATATATTTATCTGTTCCATCAACAATACATGGGTCCTAAACCTTACCAAAATTCATGTAATTGTTCCGCATTTTTCAAAAACTTGAGAGTTTGTCATCCAAGCGTTTGCAACACCTAAAATTCATCATAACATAAAGATTTCCTTTCGAAACTAAACCATTCATAATAAAACTTTTGTACGATTTTTCATTAATTCTAATATACATGATTTGTTTAAGAAAATGTCTAATGTTTCATCAAATTTTATTAAACTTGCTTTATTTGACTCTAAAAAACATGTTTTTATTATTTTTCTTCTTCTCCTTCTTTTTCTTCTTCTTCTTCTTCTTCTTATTATTATTATTATTATTATTATTATAATCTAATTTTGGAGAACATAATCAAATATATATAGAGGAAATATTATTCTGGCATCTGTTCTACATTTTCTATCACTATCAATCTCGTAACTAGTTTGGTTGTTTGATTATTCACATTTGATTATGTTTGCTAACACTTTTACCAGTTCTTGAAAACTCAGTCAACATTTTTCCATGCTCGAAAAATTTTCGTAACTTTTTTGATATTCTTTTCTTCAACACAGTCAAATCTTTTTCTGGGATTAGGAAACCTTGACAAAGCTTTTAGCAATTTTTGGTGAAGTTGTTAAGTTTCAGTAGCCTTAACAAATGTTTTAACATTTCAACAACATTAAAACTTCAGACCAAATGCGAAATATTATCGGAGAAGTTGACTTATCTACAACCCAGATATAAAATTTCACAATTGCGATGACTCTTTCATCATCGTTTCTACAATTTTGGAAAATTTGGCAAGATTTGACAAATTGCCACAACTTTGTCACCTTCATAGTCAATATTTCCAATGAAATATAGAATTTACACAATATTTTCCACTTCTATTGGAACCTAAGAATTTCATAAAATGATTGTTTAAAATGCAAAAATTTGGCGTAAGATTTTTTCATATTATTCTGAAACTTTGTGAAAACTTTGAAAATTGTCTATTCTTTAAGATCTTTTATAATGAAAATTTTACAGGATAAACTTAAAAACAGTAAACAGTGATTTATAAGAAATTATGTAAAACTTTTCACTCAGTCTAATGTACTTGTTCCGTTTAAGAAAACATTTGATTTTTTTTTTTTATCTTTTTAGTAAACTTACTTTATTTGATTCTAATAAACATGTTATCATTATCATTAGTATCTGATTTTGGACAATTTTTATAAAATCATATATAATGGAAATACTATTTTGGCATCTTTTCAACATTATTCATCATTATCAATCTCGTAAGTAGTTTGGCTGTTTAATTATTCGTTTGCTAACGCTTTTAACACTTCTTGAAAACTTGATCAACATTTTGCCATGCTCGAAGAATTTTAGTAACGTTTTTGATATTCTTTTTTTTTTCTTTGAGAAACCTTTTGGCAATTCTTAGTGAACTTGTAAAGTCTCAGTACCCTTGACAAATGTTTTCACGTTTCAGCAACACTAAAACATCAGAACAAATACTAAATGTTATCAGAGAAGTTGAGATCTTTAGATGATAATTGCGACGACTCTCTCATCATCGTTTCTACAGTTTTCGAAAATTTAGCAAGATTTGACAAATTACCACAACTTTGTCAGTTCATACAAAATATTTCCAATAGCATATAGAATTTACAAAATATTTTCCACTTCTGTTGGAACTTAAGAATTTTTTAAAATAATTATTTGAAATGAAAAAAAAAAAAATCTGGCGTAAGATTTTTTCAGATTATTCTAAAACTTTTCGGAAACTTTGAAACTGTCTATATTTCAAAAGCTTGATATATTTTTCCAAATATCTAAGACTCGCAGAGACTTCATAACAATATTTTCTCATAAAGCTCGTCATTTTTTGACAATATTGTCCTTCCAATCACAGCCCCTTGTCAAATATGATTTTTCATTTGCAGTGTAATCTCCAGCAGGTAGAGTCCAGTAGCACCCCTGCAACATTACAAATATTGATTCAACATTTATAACAAGACCTCTAATACCTATGATGAAACTTCTATCTTGAAGATTTCGAATACCTACTCATCAATTCGCGAAAACATATTTCACGTAGGCATAGACACACCATTACATTTCTTAAGCTATGGTTTGGCCTGGTCGACACGGCCAGATTCCTTAGCGCGGCACGAACCCCATAGAAAGGGATCCTGAGATAAGAAAGCAGGTAAGCATATAGTTCACTAAAGAAGAGTAATGTTCTCAGGAATACCTTTGTTTCTAAGGTAACAAAAAGGCCTTCCACTTCGAGTAGTTGATTGTTTGACTATGTTAACTCATCCAACCATTCTTCAAAGAACCTGATGTGTATGTTGAATGGGGTTATAGTTTCACTGAAATTTGCTCGTATCTAGATATTGCTTGATATTTCTCTGTCATTAAGACAAATAAATCTATGTTTCCCTCATGTTCATAAAACAAAATGATAATCATAAATTACTCGTAGCAGTAAGTCATTAAAAATTCCTAACAACTGCTTCTCAAGATTTCTCATCACCGTTACATTCTGTCGGCTCATGAAACAAAATGTTTTCCTAAACCTTGTATATAGTCATGTCACCGTTAACTGAAAAATTATTCATCATATTTCCTTTTTAGGTCACCAGTGCAAAAATGTTAAGGAAATCATTGAGGGCTAAAAGAACAAATACAAATATAATCAGTAAATTTATTGTACTCATGTCACACTGAATAATGAATAGCCATAAATATAGGCGTACTCTAATGACCAGGAAGTAAATCGAATTACACATCAGAGGAAATACTCTCAACGTTACATAATGAAGCAAATCATTCAGCTTCAAAATACATGTTGAAATGAAATTGAATATATAAGTAGAGAGATTTTTGGTAGAGTTCTGCAAATATTTTGCGTTTACAATGGATACATAAAAGCCACGATTAGTTTATAAGTTTCTTCACTTAGAAAACTTAAGTATAGTATAAGACTCTTCACTTAGAAAACTTAAGTAAAGAAGTGAATCAAGAAAGAGAAGATATCATATGACAGGGTTCCAATAATGTTTCCTTTCCATCATATAAATGGTAATAAGCAATTCACTAGATGCCTGTCTAGACTTATTATCTATGTATAAAGTATACAGATACAGCATATGAACTCCTTGCCCGTCATATTAGCTCTGCATTCTCACTCATCATTCAACATATCATCCTGAAATACAGAATAACACACTGTCATATCCTCAAGAGGCAGATCCATTAATATTGATCAAGGAGTTGAGGCTGACCTGTGGGTCACATCGTTCAAAACCTGGGCGTTTGATACAACCCATTAGGTGTTATTGTGAGGCCGTTGCCATTGCCATTAGTAAAACCATTACCATTTCCGTACCTGTATCCATTTCCGTTTATGCCATTACCATTCCTTAGGCCATTTCCGTTCCCGTTAAGAAAGGCATTGCCATTAGAATATCCATTTCCGTTGATACCATTTATGAGACCATTTCCATTTCCGTTTCCGTTAACAAAGCCGTTGCCATTAGAATACCCATTTCCGTTAATGAATCCATTTCCATTGACCACACCGTTTCCATTAGTTATGCCATTAGAATATCCATTGCCATTTCCGTTGCCGTTAGAATAACCGTTGCCATTAGAGTATCCGTTGCCATTAAAACCTCCATTTCCATTGGATACACCATTTCCATTCCCTCTAACACCGAAAATCCCATTACCGTTAACAATGCCATTAACGACGCCGTTGGAATACCCGTTGCCAATTCCATTGACGACTCCGATCTGAGCGTTGAGACCATAGAACTGTTGGGCGGTGGAACAGTCGAAGTTGTACCACCAGTCACACACGAAGTACTGCTGGTTGAAGACGGTGCCGTTGGGACAGAGGAAAGAGTCGCTCCTGCCATCTGCCTGACAGATGTGGAACACCTGCCGAAGACAAGAGACATTAGAGAACCACCTGTGCGAGAACAGTATTATATGGAAATCCATGCTCTGTCATGTTATGTGTAAACATATCTTAAAGACCCATTTAACTTTACTGAGTAATCTATATATATTCATATACTTTGTGTTAAGATCTTCCCAAAGTGTCTGGGCAGAGTAACTTACAAATGATTTAAATATCGAAGCAATATGTATTTCTGGATTACAAAACATTATTATTATTATTATTGAATCTGAATTTACAGAATCAGAGGTGATATGAACACACTTTTAATTCATAGGAATACTCTCGTGATACAAAGTTCAATTCGTTTGTTTTGGAAAAAGCACATTATTCATTCAATATTTCCATGTAGTTATATTCGATAAAGAACTAAGGTTATGTTACTTGACTTTCCATTAGCCAATGTCAAAGTCTAATATGATATTCATTCCCTGTGTAATAATGCCAAGATGATTAGTTATATCATTAATACTCAACCACCATCACACTCTAGATACCTAAGCAGTTGGTGAAGAGTCACTGCTCATCAGATACTCACTATGTCATGTGACTCACGGTTATACCGACGTCCGGAACGACACACAGTGAGACAGACGCACCTTCCAGCAGCAGCAGCAGCAGCAGCCTTAGTGCCAGCTGATATGACTCATTTACCATTTAGCGTCTTAGGCAGCTTCGTATATACCTTTGACAGTCTGGAACTCATCTAGGGGCTCTCTTCGAGGGAAGAATAAGACTCTGCCGGGGGCGCTTTATGACTCACCTGGTTGGTAGCCATCCACGGTGACATTATAGCTATAGCATTATTAAACCTGGCAGTCAGCCGTAGGGGGCACTATAAGACTCACTTGGCAGCCAGCGTTTGGGGCACTGTAAGACTTGCTGGTAACTAGCCTCGGGGTCACTATACAACTCAGCTGGCAGCCAGCCTCTGGGGCACTATAAGACTCACCTGGCAGCCATCCTCGGGGGCACTCTAAGACTCAGCTGGCAGCCAGCCTCGGGAGCACTATAAGACTCACCTGGCAGCCAGCCTCGGGGGCACTATAAGACTCACCTGGCAGCCAGCCTCAGTATCAGCGTAGTATCCGGGGATTTGTCCGGCGCAGGAGAATCCGGTGACGGGGACAGAGGCCAGGATGGGGTAGTCCACGCCGGGCACACCTCCACCTCCAATAGCTTGACCAAGGGCAAGGATGGGGTCCACGTAGCCGTTGTAGACCCCGTTCCCGTTAATGGCACCGTTACCGTTGTAACCTCCGTTACCGTTAATGACGCCGTTACCGTTGTAGCCTCCGTTCCCGTTAATGGCGCCGTTACCGTTGTAGCCCCCGTTCCCGTTAATGGCGCCGTTACCGTTGTAGCCTCCGTTCCCGTTAATGGCGCCGTTACCGTTGCTGTAAACTCCGTTGCCGTTTGCTCCGTTACCGTTGCTTAAAACACCATTTCCATTAACTCCGTTACCATTGTCATAACCACCGTTGCCATTTATTCCGTTGCCGTTTCCATTTGCTATACCATTAGAATATGCACTATATCCGTTACCATTTACTCCATTGCCATTTATGTTTCCATTGTTGTATCCATTATTTCCATTAATTCCATTTCCATTTATGATACCATTTCCATTACCGTTTCCGTTGATTCCATTAGAGTATCCATTTGCAAGTGCGTTACCATTTCCCCCATTGCCATTGGTGTAAACTCCGTTACCATTGCCACCATTACCGTTGACCCCATTACCGTTACCATTGCCATTACTTATTCCATTGGTATAAGCACCATTTCCATTTCCTCCGTTGCCATTGCCTCCGTTTCCATTGAAGCCATTGGTAGGTGGAAGATAGCTTTGCTGGGCCAAACAAACACCAGTTAAACCTGTTGATAAGATAATTTGTTGACAAGAATCATATATGCATCAATGAATGAGACATTAATGTTAATGGAAAATGTAATCATCTAATGTGGCGTTGTTTTACCGTTAGAAATGCAGAATATTATGCATGGGAACTCAAAGCTTTCCATCCACTTAAATCACATAAGTATAAAATTTTATCTAGAGAAGTGTATCATTTACTAAAGATGGTTCATTTTGATTTGGGTAAGGCAGAAGAGAAGGGTCGGTTGTTTATTTGCAAAGTTGAATAGGGAGATAGATTAGCTCAAATTTAACAAAATGGTAGATAAGAATGAAATGAACAAACTGTATAACGTTAGCGGTCAAATCAACGAGAAAGAAAGGTGTTGAGTTTGGATATGAAGTGAAAAAAACAATATGTGTAACACTATGACGGTATTATCAAAGTAAGTGACAGCTAGAAGCTGTTGGGAAATCCTTACAAGTTAGACTGATGTAGATTGATGTTATGATGGACTATATATTGTTTACTTCAAATTAATATCATATATATGAATGTAAGGGAAGTTGCACAGTTATTATATTGAAAATTCATTCTTGATACAATATGGAAGTAAATTGTATCTCATAATAAAGATCATAATGAACGTTTGTAAATGCTAAAATTAATAAAAAGTGCGAATAATAGTTTAGTTCCTGTTGCATTGATACTGGCGATAGACACAGAAGTAAGACAATCAATAGAATATATCGTATTAAAGATATTCATGTAAGAAAATTCCTGCAATTAATTTTTATAGAAAATGTATGCACATCAATGACAAGTAATAGAAATTTACTTGAAAATTGGCTTACCAAGGTATAGCAGGAATCTTATAATAGACATCCTTAAATTTTCGGATAATGCACAATGTATGAAGGAAATTCAGGGCTTCCGAATCCTTGTGTAAGAGGAGAAACCTAAGTTGAAGATCCAGCAAGAAGCAGGGGTGAAGAAGCGAGCTGCTGTGGTGGTGTGTGTGTCGCGCGGCGCCTTATATACCCAGCTAGTGGCCAGGCAAGCAAGCGTCACGGGTCAAGGTCGCCAGAAAGAGAACGGAAGAGCAAGGCTGAGTTGCCTGCATGATTGGCTGGCTGCCTCCGTCCGGCCGCTATGTTACTCAACTTACCTATGAAGAATACATACATATATGAATGACCTAGTAATTCTTATCGAGGAGAGGGGTTTTATCACTGCACTGAAATACAGCATTAGCGATCGTAGCGCTAAGAACAGACAAAGACCTCTCAGACCTTTCCATGGTATATCCCGGCCGTTGCATATGCCCTAGTTCAGTACATTGATCGCTCGTCGTCCATGCATTCCCCATCGTTCCAGTTCACTCTATCCCATGCATGCCTTTCACTTTCCTGCATTTAAAGACCCCAGTCACTCAAATTACTTTTCACTCCATTTCTTTTAAAGTTTTCTATCCTCCTTTTCCTTTTCCCCTACATTACTGATACATACGAGTATATCTTCTTTGTTAGCATGCCTTCATTCATTTTCTCCATAGGTGCAAACCATTTCAGTACACACTCTTCAGCTTTTCTCAACTCTTGTTGTTGCTATACGCCTCTCTAATAGTTATTATATAATTCTTGTTCAATCACACTATCTCGCACCACATTTCGTATTCGAACATTTGATTTCCAAAACATCCTCCACACACTGCATATCCTCGTGTATAGCTGATGCCTGGGATCCATTTGAGATTCTATTATGCCTTCAAACATACCCATTTTCACCCTCCTAGATAACTCCGTCCCTAAACATTCCTCAGATCTACCAGAACGTTCGTCACCTCACCTATCTTATGACACCTCCGCTTCCATGGTTCCATTTGCTGCTTTGTCCACTCTCAGATATCTAAACCGATTTAATTCCTGCAATTTTCCTGTATTTAGACATACACCCCAAGACTCATGTCATTTTGTTTTGCTGAACCTTTTAATCTTATTCTTTTACACATTTCCTCTCAACTTCCTCCCAGACTCAGTCACGAACTACGTCTGTTTCTCAGCTGAATCTGCCACCAGTGCTGTGTCATCTGCATAGAAGAACTGACTCATCTCCCAGGTCTTCTCATCCCGTGCAGACTGCATACTCGCCCCTCTCTAAGACTTTTGCATTTTCCTCATTCCCACCCTTTCCAAAAATAAATCAAACAGTCATGGTGGCATTATCCTCTCGTGCCGCAGGCCAACCCTTACCTGGAATAACTTACTCTGCTTTTTCCCTATATATACACATGCCTTACAGTGATGATTGAAAATCCTCACTGGTTCTAGAAGGTTTTATCCCTCACAATAAACTGATAAGACAATCCCCAAGGTAAGCATGTGACCTTAATCCTATACTTTCTCCAATCCATAAATGCTACATACAAATCTTTCTTTTTCTCTAAGTATTGTCACAAAACATTCTCCTATGTAAACACGTGTGATCCACATCCTCTACCATTTCTGCAACGGTAACGATTATCCCTAATTTGATGGTCAGTACATGCTTTCACTTTCTCAATCACCACTCTTCTATATAACGTATCAGGTACGCTCAACAAACTTACATATATCTCTGAAGTTCAAAGACTCACCTTTGTTCCACTTGAATTTATGCAAGGGCAATAGACGCACATTCACCAGTCCAGAGGCACCTCACCATGATTCGTACATGCATTGAAAATCCTAAGTAAGCTATCATCAACAAAAGCAACCCATTTCTATCAAGTTCAACTGCAATACCATCTACTCCAGCTAATCGCCACATGTAATCTAATGCAAGGCTTTCATCACCTGTTCTTTCGTCATCAAACTATTTTCCATGTATGTTTCACTTGGCATACCTCCCTGTTCAAAAAATCTTATATCATCATGATCATCATGATCATGACGATCATCATCATCAAACACACTGAACAATCCCTCAAAATACTCAACACTCTCCTCACCTCAAGATTACGTGTTATCACTCCCCCATTTGCTCCTTTCACTAATGTTCCCATGTGTTTTCTTGTTTTTTTTTTTACGATATCAACCTCATTTGCAAAGTTTATTTTCCTTGAAGTCTACTGTAAATGGTTTAACCTAACACTTATTTTTGGCTGTTTTTTTTAATATCTGCACCTTCCTTTTGGCTCCCTGTTGGTGTCTCTTGTCCATCTCCCAATCATTTACACTCCTTCCCTGTAAGTGCTACCCATACACCTATCTTTTTTCTTTCAATAGCAAGTTTACTTCGTCATCTCTCCACCAATCACTCTTTCTCACCTGTCAACTTTACAACTTCCGCATTCGTCACACTTATCATGTACATGCTAGCCCTGCTTTCCTAAATACTCCTTTTTTGCCCACTTCTAATGATTCTTTTACTCTCAGCTGTCGGCAATGAACAGCCATTATCTCCTTGTTTATAGTCACACACTTCTTTTTTCAAAGCTCGCTTAGTTTCATCACCTTTTTGTTTCCTCTTTTCTGAAAACTTCGACAAATCTTCATCCTTGACTTCACTAGACATCCCACTAGCTGTCCGCAACACATTCATATTCAAGAGTCTGTTTTTTAGTGCGTGTGTGTGTGTGTGTGTGTGTGTGTGTGTGTGTGTGTGCGTGTGTGTGTGTTTGTCTGTGTGTTTTGAGGACACGGAAAACATTATTGTAATACTGTTTTGTGTTTCCTGAAATGTACGATTTCTATATTTGTTTCCATATATTTTGCATTTAGATTGTAACTGATTTTACCCTTCTTGAAATTCATAATTTGTATCGCTTTTAGTGTTTTCCATCTATATATATATATATATATAT
>JAUUDZ010033616.1:782-10933 GCA_032361705.1 Panulirus versicolor
GCATTTGGTCACAGTGATGCGTGTGATCTAATATTTTCAAATAAATCAAGGAAAACTGAAACATGATAAGCCAAGCCCACTTTTGTGTATAATCACATCATCAAGGGAGATAAAATTCTTATATCTCCCTTATCTGAAGCCTTAATTTCTGGCTCATTAAAACCAAGCCATGAGGTTAGGCATATCTATTTCTAGTATTCATGAAACACCTCCCTTTTTCATGTTTTCATTGTCTTTAATCTCTTTGTCTTTAATCTCATATCATCTTTCATTTTATGTCTTTTATTTTCATTCAAGGTTTGGCTGCAATGAGGACTTCTGTCTGTGAAACAGCTCTAACTTAAGCACAATGGCAATCCCCTTTAGCATAATATCATGACATTTTAGCTGGAGAGTATGACCCATGAGTATGATTTTACAATCTTTGAGTATGATGGGATGACCCTTGGGTATGAAGGTACTACCCTTAACATGAACTCTATGGGTAAGGTCAAAGGCCAGGTCATGATACCAAAGGGTCATAAAATCACATTCAAGATATAATAACAACCCTAATATCTATCACAGAGAATTTAGTTTGGAGAGAAAGGTTTTGCTTTTTCTATGATGGCAGAGTACAGGAAGAGTCACAGCCTCTCAATATGCAATATAATCATTATGTCTAGACCCTTCTATCAGTGCTATAAAATTCAAGAGCTGACAAAAACAAAATAAAAATTGACTATGTGTAAAGCAGTTTTACAGTTGAGGAGTGATGGAAGACTAGACTGACCAGAGTGGGTGGCACATTTCACAGCCAGCTCCTGAGACACATCACCATGACGGACGAGGATAATCGACAGTTCTCCTACATCTTCCTCAACCTTATACTCCATTTCAGCAAATTCTACTCGACTCACTGCAATATAAAAACACAGTATAGTAGTTCTTATCTTGTGAATGGTGGGATGTAAAGCTAACATGTCAACACACACATTTATGATCTCTGAATCTTTGAAACAGGGAACATCCTTAATTACATACTGGTGTTTGCATGGTTTTATGACTGGCGTATGGAGCTACCTAAGATGAAGCGTCTGACAATTTGTGCTATTACACCCAAGAGACACCCTTGACATCAGTAATAATTCCATGGAATGCTCCACTGAAGTAGGATATGAACAGTACTAATACTAATGTTGTCAACACCAAGTATCAGTAGAAGATACTGAAAGCCAGGAGAGGTTACCTGTCAGTTCTTCTTAACTCCCCAGACCCTATATTCACTCATACAGGCAAGCCACCTTAGGAAATTTATCCAAGCTTCCTATTCACCTTAAAAAGTTAAACTAATTAAACAAATCGAAGGTTAGCCTCTGCATCTTATCTACAGTCTGGACATAAAACTAATGTAAACTTCCTTGAAACTGTGATTCCCAATGATCTGCAGCCTCTTAACTATGCCTCACCATCTTCTTCATCATGGATAGTGATAACAGCATGCAGCGGGGACTCCAGTGCTGTCATCACCGGCTGTCGCAGGGTGAGGCTCAGAGTTTCTCTCCCCTCATACAACACATCATCTACCAGTCTCAGGCGCCACTGAGCTGACTTTTGGCCTGGGTTAAACTGAACCTGGCGAGCATATGAGTACTGCAGGTCCAGGTCAGTGTGGGCGGTCTTGTTTTGCAGATCCATGGCTGCAGTTAAAGACGGATGTAACAAATTTTAGGTTAAATGTAAAATTTGCTTGATATACAAGTGACTAATCGCTAAAGCCCATGAACAGACACTATGGTTACAAAAATGGTTATCATCATCATAAAAAAAATGTAAACTAACACAAACACGTAATACACAAATCATTGTCTGTTTAAATTCTTAACTTCTGGTATATGAGCTTGACTGTGAACACTTATAAGATTAAGGAAGTGAATAGGGTTACAGTAAAATTTTTCAATGAAGATTTCCAACCTTTTATACTGAAACTAAAATTAATGAACATATTTACTATACTCCCAGAAGCAAGAGAGGTTAGAAATTTAAAGCTAAAAGTGAAGTAAATCATTGACACCACCAAGGTGAAACTTGATCTGATAGAAGGAAAATGAATCAAAGGGATCTTAATAGTCTATCACAGGGAGGAAAGATCAAAGAATTAAAGGATGAATGAGTTGAAAATATATGGGTAGGGAAATTATCATCAATAATTAAGAAAAAGGTGAAAAAGTTACAGCAAAATGGATGAGGAGATTAAAACTGATGAATCAAATCAAAGGTCATGATGTGTCATTAAATGGAAGAAGAAATTTGGAATTAATAAATATAATCATGATAATCTCAGAAAGGTTGAAGGCAAGTCATCAGTAGTAAATTAACAATTAAAGAATAACTAATCAGATTGTTAGATTCAAAAGGACAAGTTGTAGAGGATTTAAGTAAATATGTGTGAGGAGATGCGTCAAGTTCAAAACTGTTTTCACAGAAGACAATACAGCACTAACACTGATAGAATGGAATGGAGAGGAGGCCATGGAAAACAAAGAAACTTCTAGGAAAAACATAAGAAGACTGCTAAATACCTTTGTCTTATATAAGGGTCAAGGCCCTAGTAAAGTTTCTCCATATGTGCTTAACAAACGAGCAGACATGCTGCTTGAAATGTAGTTCAATATGTTGCCAAAGGAAGGTAAACTGCAATGGGAATGGGAGTGGGAAAATATTCAAGAAAGGAGACTAGAAAGTTGTGTTGAACAACAGACCAGTTTTTCTGTGTTGGCTGTAAAATGTCAAAAAAGATAATTAGAAAGCAGCCTGATGACTACTTGCAAAAATAAAACTACCTAAACAAGAAGCATATTCAGGTGAAAGGAGACTTTGTGTTACAGTCCTCTAAGGTGTGAAAATGAGCTCCATTTTAGACTCCATTTGGGTTACCAAAAGGTATTTGACACTACACCACACAGGAATTCAGTGAAGAAGCTGGGTCATCGGACAAGACAAAGGGAAAGATTCCTTTAATGGTTATCATATTACTGGAAGAAAACAATAGACAAACGACAAGAGGAGCCTTCCTGAAATGGGTTGGGGTCACCAGGAGTATCCCATGTGTTTGGACCATGTTCTTCCTAACTGGACTTACACCAAAATGTCATGAGATGTGGATTACATCAATTGTAAAGTTCCAGAGTTAGAGTGATATGTGGTTAATCAAATTTAACCAAAGTGCAAAACAATGAGAATGGGACATGAATATCGTCTAGCAGGAAATAAGCTGCAGGGATATGTGTGCATGTGAGGGAACTGGTACATAACCTGTTGCCAAAGTCTCTCTTTGAGAAAACTGTAAATTAAATAAATTGTATGCAGGCAGATATCTGAAGTGAATTCTGAATTGAACTGAGATTCAGAGGGGGACAACAAAGACAATATCAGAATTAAGAAAGCTGTGTTACACTGGGACATTAGAGGCCATAAAGTTGTTCACAATGGAAAAGAAAAGAGTAAGAGGTGAATTTATCACAACCTTTATGGTTTTACACTAGTCTGATGATTTCAACTATGAACAGTTCTTCGAATGATTTGTAAATATACAACAACCAGAGACCATAGCACGAAAATAAGCAAGAAACATAGTAGATATGATGTAGGGAAATACTTTTATATCAGAGCAGTGGATGAATCAAATACACTAAGTGATGAAACTGAGATTAGTGACAGAATGCAGAAGTTGAAATAAGTGTGACAGTACATTCAACAGATGAAGTCCCACAAGTGTAAAACTCCCTCCCAGTGCTGTACAGAAAGGAAATAAAAAATCAATTCCAAATATCAAGACAACACAAGCACACCTGGACCTGGCATAAGCTAGGGTGTGTGTGTGTGTAGTGTGTGTGTGTGTGTGTGTTGTGTGTGTGTGTAGTGTGTGTGTGTGTGTGTGTGTGTGTGTGTGTGTGTGTGTGTGTGTGTGTGCACATACAAAGGAGTAAGACATGGTAAATATACAGAAGGTTAAGAGACAGGGAAACATGGAGTGTAAAACTCTCTCTGCGTTACACAAAAATAGCAATCACATGCAAACACAAATTCTTGGGGGAACGTACTAACAAACGAAGTTTCTCCAAGATAACCTCGTCTCCTGAGGGTGACAATGAGCATCTCACTAGTCTCGTTGACCTCATAGACCTCCTTCTCCAGGCTGACCCAAGACCATGTCAGTTTGAACACTTGTGGCTCGAGCTGGTTCTCTCCTGCCGGTGGCAGAGAGGGTAAAGATTAGTGGTTGGAAGGGTCTCTTTGTGGTATAGGGAGACAGTTGTGAACACTGTAAGAGTTATATGGCTTACTGAAGTTGTTATATCTGGACTGTAGGAGTTGTGTGATATATGGAAGTTGCAAAAATCACAAGGACTGGAAAAGGTACAGATGAAAGAATAGTGGGAAATGTATGATTTGTAGGCGGTGCAGAAGATACAGTAGCTGCAACATGACTAAAATATCCCTCTGGGTAAATCTCAGAAATGCTCCTATTCCTGAAGAAATCATTTTCCACAGGGACACTATTCATAAATGAACGTTTGCCCAAGAGAATCGCCATAACTTCCAAAAAGAAACTGAAAGACTCCAGCTTTGGTCAGACATACCAATAAAATCTAACTTGATAATGCAAAGTGCAGTAGATGGACACCGAAATAAGGCCATCGAGACCCAGGATTACTCTAATGGGTCTGGCTCAAGGATAACCCTTGAACCAATTGAAGTCTTGAATTAATTTTTTGTAAGTGAATCTAGTTCGCCCTCCTCCACTACGTCTAGAACCTCTGTCCCAAGAAGAGCTACAACTCAATAAGTCCAAGGAGTCTTAATTTCATAATTCAAGTTCTCAGAGCCTTCGCTCGAATATGGAACTCACATCAGACGCACCTGCTCCATTACTGGCCATGTTCCAAAGTCAGCGGGGACAAACAATGGGGGCATTAATTGTAAAAATGAGGCACAAATAGAGATATTAATACATACTTCCAGCACAGAATAAGGATTTCAGCCCCACTGGTCCTTCTATGTAAGTATGGAGAGATAAAAAGATATATAAGGCACTGGAGACTGAAAAATGGTCAGTGGGTCGGGGAAGAATAACATGAAAGAATGCGCTTGAAAAGATTGCACGAAAGTTTTAGTAAACATGGGGAATATATATTATACAGGGAAGCTTATGGATATCAAAAGAGTAAAAGAAGAAGCACCATGATGAACGCGAAAGAGAAGAGACAAACATAATGTACAAATTTGAGAACTTACAACGTCATCATGTGATCATCGGTGATCAAAGAAATCAAAACCTGGAATAAAGATAACCATTACCTTTCCTATGGACATCAGATGTGCTACTTGCCTTTAAAGTGCGTCCAGATTGTCATAATACTTATACATTATTGCTTACCCAAATACAGACATGTTTTTCCAGACAACATAATCACCTGTCGGACATCGTGGTTGGGAATGGGTTTGTCTACTTAGGAGGACTTATAGGTTATAATGGAAACATTTAATAACAGACAAACCGCTAGTAAGTTGGCAGGACAAACCGCTAGTAAGTTGGCGGTAGACGTGGCTTGACTGGGGTTGGCGATCTGCTGAAGTCGACGCGTGGGAGAAGCCTCCACATGTTGCACTTACTTATGTCTTTGATGATGGTCTTTCTACGATACTACAACCTCCAGATACGAGGAAGATTGAGTACGTGTTGTATGGCGTTCCTATAAAGCCTCATTCGTTCACCATAGAGAAATATCACACGAAATGTTATCGGTTGCCGAACGCGGGAATCTACACACACACACAAACACGCCTGGGACTGGCCGCCACATTCGTAGATGGTTACTTTTTTCAACCATCTTTAGCTGGTAAGAGGGAATGATCATACAAAATACCTAATAAATTTTCAAGCAAGAGTAGGTATAAACCAAGGCTATTACTGAGCTTAAGAACAACTCGCCTCTTCACAATGGAACGCTACACACTTTGTAGGAAAAAATATCTTTTGCTGGGAAACTAAACTGTTATTCATTTACTTTATTTTAATGAAGTCCCTAAAGTTATCTGTTACTAAGATAATGCATCACTTAAAAAGACTGCTCAGGGTAGACTAATTTTCTGTCATAAAAAGATATTGAAACCGATTGAAACTATTTCTGTTGACTGGAATATAGCTCCTTTGCATAGGTATATATATATATATATATATATATATATATATATATATGAGCTTACCTATTTTCCAAGATGCATTCCCATTACAGAACGACCTCTATGACGTCATACACATGCCGGCAGCCGAGAGTTTGAAATGTGGTCGAGATGAATCGTAGAGAGAAGTTTACGCAATATCAAGGTATGAAATGAGTACATTTTGTAAAAAATACATAACATTTTGTTCAACAAGTAGATAATGTCACGTTAATACCATGATACAAGTGGTAGTAACTGTACTGTTCCATGAAATACCTTGTGAGTGATGGGTAGCCGTCGGCCCTACTGTATTTCCTTGTATCTTGCACCTTACATTAATGTATGTACCATCTATATAATCTATTACGCTACAGAATCAAAAGATCTTGTTATTCAGCCTGTGGCTTGTTAAGTAACCAGAAAATGTCATGATTTCAGCAGCAGCAGCAGCAGGAACACAGCAGCCCTAAGGGTGGTAATGGCGCCAAAACAGTTATTCCAAGATTCAAAATGAAAAATCTAAGGTAAGTGATTCTAGGAAAAGATCATCATCTTTGTTGAAGTTTCATGATGCCAAACATATCTAGGCGAAGAGTAAATAGAAAAAGGATATGAAATATATATTTTCATGGCCATTTATGGTATATGTGGAAGAATGTATGGTATTTGTGTAGCAATTTATGGCGTATGTGTAGTTATCAATTAAACATTTATTTCAGGTTCATTATCATGGAGAAGAGGTTATAGCCACACTCAGAGTTCGAAGTTTCCAAGGAAATCATGTAGGGGCTTCATTTATCTCTGGTTGTGACAGGTGAGTTTACCCAGTGTGTATTGTTATTAAGATATAAGATTAATACGACCAGGTAAGCCAGGCTGATCCAGTATCTATCATCAACCATCAAGATTATTTATATATCAGCTTCATCTACGGAATTCCTAGGCTGTAGTGAAGTGGTCAATAGATGTAGTGTTCTGTATAATGATGACATTTTTACCATTATGAATGTATGTATTATTCTTCCTCTTATTATTATTATTATTATTATCATTATTATGAAATGTATGTATGTATGATCATTATTATGAAATGTATGTATGTATACATGTATTATTATTGTTATTATTATTATAATTATGAAATGTATGTATTACTATTATGAAATGTATATATGTATTATCATTATTATTATCATAATCGTCATTATCATTATCATGAATGTAGGTATGACTGAACCATATCCTCGCCAAACTAGTGCACCATGATATAAACTAACGTTACTTAACTAAACTTAACCAACCAATTCTAGCCTTAACCAAGCCTAGCCAGTCTACTTAACATTACTTAACCAGACCTATTTATTTTGTATGATGGAAGCTTCGGTCACGGACAACAGTCTATATCAAGCCCGGGATTTAATTGAAATATAAAGAGGTTAATGAAAGGAAATAACAATAGACAAGGATGATTATGTACGAATGTTGGAGGAAGTGATTTTTTTTAATACCACATCTTAGTTACTGGGAAAGACATGAAAGGTAGTTATACAGCTTCGAGGTGTCGGGAAAAAAGTTACCATTCTTACCATATTCTTGCCTGAATGAAGCCTAATCTAATCTTACTTGCATTGATTTTACTTAAGTTTATCGTAGAGACGTTGAGTGGGATAGAGTATGGGTAAGTTGAGTTCCGTGTGGTGGTCAGGCCAAGGGAATTCAAAACTTGCTGTCAAATTTTCATTCGTTGTGGATAGGATGGCTAGTCCTCTTCCACTTGATGAATTAGAAGAGTGGAAAACGTGTGGAATGAAACAGTGGATCGAATAAGAGAAAAGGCTCAGGCTAAAGTGGATGAACGGTTGACAAATAACGGCAAATCACATTCGGAAAGCTTTCTTGTTATTTTGTATCAGTTAGGACATAATATGGTCCTTCAATAGGCTGTGTATGCCACATAATGGAAAGTTTATTGTTTTTTATCGTTATTAAGTTTGATGCAGTCACGCAAGACCATGTAGTGTGCATACAGCGTGATGACGATCCAAATTATTAACTGAAATCAATTAAGTAGATTTATCTGGAACAGAATCACAGCTGTTATCCTATTAAGTAAATTTGGACTACTGCTGACGTCACTCACCTGGAATAGATACCAGTGCCTGAGTAGTATTGGACAGGACCAGATAAAGATGTTTAAACACTGCCTTACATTTGTTTTCAAGAAGACCAGTGGAGGCGGTACGACACGATATTTTCAGCTGGTAGATAAGACGTACAACGTCTCGCACTTTCCGTTTCTTCCCTCAGTCTGCGTCCGCGAATCTGCGTTCACCACTGTCTTTGAGAAACTAGTGCCTCGTTTGACAGTGATACTAGTTAGGAAGACAGTGGTGTTAGTTTAGAAAGTTCGTAATAACAGCCTAAGTGCGACCCAGGTGCAGTGATGCACGGTACAGTACTGCATTTGAACCACACAAACACACACAGCGTAGATGAAAACAGCCACACTGCATTTGAAGGCTCGAAGATCCATTGTTGCTACTATGTTTTGGTGTGACATTTTACACCACGTTTTTTATAGTTAGTGTTTACATCGTTAATGAGCCTCGTTTTTATAGTTAGTAAGTTTACATCGTTAATGAGATGGATGGGCTGGCCTAATGATAATCAATATTTCATAATTTTTCAACTTATTTTTTTTGAAGAAAAGAAACTTGCTTTGCATTTCCTTCATTTCATAAACTTTTGAAGTTCCTTTTACCCCTAGAACGTTTTGGATCCCTTTTCGATCTAGAAATTTATCGACCCCTGGGGTCTACAGCAACTACTGTAGGAACCAGTTATATGAAGGGGAGATGGTGGGCGGTGATCTCGAATTGTTGAAAACTACTCTCGTAAGATGTCATGAGCCCAGCGAGGATTCTTCATGACCACAGCTTCACTAATTTCTACGTAAACATCATAAAGGTTTAGCATTTTCCCCGATGATTCAGATGACCGTGAAAACGGGTGAGCATTACTTCTCGAAAATGAAGCTGATAAAGTTTAATGCACACTCAAAGCATTCGTGAGGAAGATTAGAGTTCCTGGTACTCTTGTCCGTTAAATGATAATCTTCCCAGATTTTTGACCGCTAATATTTAATAAAGTTCTCATGTATATCATAACGTACTGTGTTGCACTCAAAAGTTGTGCAACTAGTCACAAATATTCAGAATTTTTTTGATTCGTTATCACGTGTATTTATATCTTAGGTTTCCATATCCAGTGAGAACAGGTACCATTAAAAGATGTAAAAAATAGCGCTGTTGCTTTCTGCAGCAGCATCAGTATTGTGGTCTAGCACTTGTGGAGTTTAGTGGCCAGCCCTGCTCAAGCCTAGGCCCCACCAGCCTGAGCTTCTTATGTCCCAAGTTCGCTGAATACCCTCACGTAAATTCTACCAGATGTCTTATTAGGCAAATCATTTTGGGTATACATTGGCTGTTCAACTGCAGTTACTCGATCCATGACCTCAGTAGTTTTCATCCGCAATGAATAATATACGGTACGTTTTCTCTACATCGTTTTGGTTTTCCTGACTGCATACTGTGTGGCTTGTCTCAAATGTCGATGAGTGCGCTTCTCTGTACGACCAATGAGAACAAAAGACCATAAGTGACAGGTCGCTTTTGTTTCTTAGTTCGTCGGACCGTTATTTGCTCGTTGGCGGCCCGTTAACAGGACGCGTGCCAGAGGAGCCTTCATAACGTGGGCTGGGGGTTACCAGCGGCGTGCCCCAGGGTGCGGGGTCCTGGGACCGTTGCTGTTCATCTTGGTGTATTACCTGTATCAACAACGGAGAAACCGAAGGAGTCGCTGGTGACGTTCGCACCCTCCTGCAGCTGGTAGGCGATCCGCCGTTCGTTCACATCCTCTGTGGGAGAAGAAAGTGGCGTTAATAT
>JAUUDZ010033627.1:0-10933 GCA_032361705.1 Panulirus versicolor
TGCAAGGAATAGAGTGAATTGGAACGATGTGGTATACTGGGGTTGACATGCTGTCAATGGATTGAACCAGGGCATGTGAAGTGTCTGGGGTAAACCATTGAAAGTTTTGTAGGGCCTGGATGTGGAAAGGGAGCTGTGGTTTCGGTGCATTATATTTGACAGCTAGAGACTGATTGTGAACGAATGTGGCCTTTGTTGTCTTTTCCTAGCGCTAATTCGCGCACGTGTGGGGGGAGGGGGTTGTCATTTCATATGTGGCGGAGTGGCGATGGGAATGAATAAAGGCAGCAAGTATGAATTATGTACATGTGTATATATGTGTATGTCTGTGTATGTATACATATGTATACATTAAAATGTATAGGTATGTATATGTGTGTGTGTGGATGTGTATGTATATACATGTGTATGTAGGTGGGTTGGGCCATTCTTTTGTCTGTTTCCTTGCGCTACCTCGCTAACGCAGGAGACAGTGACAAAGAATGATAGTTAAAAATGGATTATTATTAATACTGTTATTATATAAAGGAATGCAAGACTCCTTTCATGGGGCTCTTGCAGATTCAAGACTGCACTCCACACAGAAGCAGGGAAAGGAAGGACTCCTTTGGAGTGAGATTGTCTTGGACAACACTCCTCCTTTCCAGCTATTGACAATGAAACAGTTTTGCAAAAAGTGACTTCTTGTGCATGGGGCACCCACTTGCATATGGAGTTTATTAACACCCTTTACCTATATACATGTATTTTTCATAATCATTTGCTTTGTTTTACAACAGTAAGATAATGCAAGAAGATAGTGCAGGAACAAACAATATTGCATGAACAGACAAACAATGGCCTTATGTGCTTTCCCCCACTCTGGCTTCATGCATAATGTACTGAAACAGTCAATCTCTAATGGACATTACAAGGTGTTCCTAGACCTCTTGTCACTCTTTGTATACCACAATGCTTCAATTTACTCTCTCCCATGGATGCATCTCCTCATCCCTAATGTTCATGTCCCAACAACTTAAAGCCTCTTTCACTTCATTTTTCTGTCTCCCTCTCGGTCATACCCTTGGTTTGTCCATTTCTGACGTGCCTGTTCTCTTAGTCAGTCTCTCTTTGCGCATGTTCTTATCACCAAATTCAGCATATGGTCAGATCTCAGTCATATTACTCTTATGACTGCTCTTTCTTACACTGTCATTACTTATAAGATCAACTTACCTGATACCACATATTGTCTTCAAGCAGTTTGTTGCCAACATGTCTACCATCTTTCATCCTTATGGATTCAAGGTCCAAGTCTCACATCCACCCTCTTAACATTAGACATTAGTGGAAGCATCATTGAAGTCAGAGCTCATCTCTTCATCCGACAAAAAGTCATCATCGTTAGTGTCACAATTAGGATCTTTGACATATCCACATTCATCATTTTTGTGATCATCCTCACTTAACTTGTACTGGGATGATAGAATATGCAAGCTGTTTAGGGAAAGGCTACAAACGCTACCCTTTTGATGATAGTCTTCTCATGTGGCTGGGTCTAGCCTTTTTTTCTTTTCTGGGGATTGTAAACAGTTCTTATACCGTCATCTTCTGACAGAAAAAGTAACTAGGTCCTCTCACAAGTGATTTCAAGCTCAGAAAGTAAGAATGTAAGTGATCCAAGTTTACCTCTTTTTCTTCCAAAGATAATATGCTCAGGGTAAAAACTCAAGCATTTAGATACCACTCCTCCAGATATACAACTATCTGAAAACACACTCCTCAAACATGAACAAGTTGTCCTTTCTCATCTGCATGCAGAACACAATGCATCTCTTGTGCACTACCAACACCAGTTCCATGTATCAAGGCCCCTCATGCCCAAGGTGTAACTTCCACAATGAAATGCTCAAATACTCTTTATCTGTCCTGTATTTACACACACACACACACACACACACACACTATCACCAAACTTCTTGATCTGCCCAGTGGATGTCGCCAGCTTCTTAAGTCCTTTATAAGCTCTATGGGATCCTGGAGCAGCATGGCAAAAGTAAAAGTTTATTTATCCAAACTTTTAAAGCTCATTTTCATAACTATTCATAGGCCTTCCTTTCTAAAGAATTTGAATATTATTTCTCACAGGTAAGACGTGTAAGTCCAGAGGTTCAACGTGTTGTTCAAGGATCAAGTGTTTCCTTAGAATGTCATGCAGAAGGTAACCCACCTGCTGCCATTAATTGGAGCCGACAAGCGGGACACCTTCCTTCAGGAGCACAGTCTGAGGAGGTAAAAAAGACAATTCTCATTTCCTGTTTTATGTGCAAGCCACATATGACATCTGATGAATGTTAACAAGGAATTATTATTTCATAGTAACAGTAATTTTCTTTGCCTTGTATTGTATTGTAGACCATTAGATCATATGTCTTATCCTGTAATGCACACAATATCCCTCGGGGATTATTGTCTTCCACTTCTTTAATTGTTTATTAGTATTGTTTCTGCCCTTATCTTTCCTTGCTTCAGTATTTTTCTTTTCGTGGGTAATTTTATATGAGGTCAGTTTCTATGATTTATTCATCTAGCACTCTCTGTTCAGATTTGACCAAAAGTTCTGTTGCTCTCTGTTAGGTAAACTTTCATTCTTTTCATGGCTACCTTCATAAACATGAGACATGAACAGTGATCGTGGTCTTAACACTTAAAAGTGCATGGGAAAGGTGTATATGTTAACACATCAATAAAAACTCTATAGTGCTATCAAGTATTTAGATTTACCAAAGTAAAATATTACATCTATATATTTCACAAATTTATGAAAACTTATCTATGATGAACATACACAAAAAAGTTACCTGTTTATGTTATTTCCATTATTTATATGAATGGTGAAAAGAATCCATCCCTACAGGGCTTGAGTATCACCCTTGAAAATGTTGACCGCCATGTCGAAGGAACATATATCTGCACAGCCTCTAATGGCATTGGAGATCCTTCTTCTGTTAGCATGAAAATTGAGGTCGAGTACCCTCCTGAAGTGATAACTGAGCAGGTAATTCCAACTTGTACTTACATTTTTCATAAAAGAAGTATATCCAGTATTGTTACCTCTTTATTCTTCCTTTGCTTGCCTCCATTATTAGTTGTTATTGCAATATAAGCTTTCTTTAATATGATATTTTCTTTCTTACACATACTATTTGTAGTTATTGTGTCCTTGCATCGCTTCTTCCATGTAACTACAGTACAGAGCTATTTCTAAAAGCATATTTCTTAAAAAAGAATGTGTAAATCAATTGTTACTTAATTTTTTCTTGTTTACTTTCATTGATCTTTCTCATTTTAAGTTTTAAAGAACTGCTTACAATTAACGTCATCCAATCCACTTAAAGACTTTTGCGTTAAGGTCTTTTCTTCCCTCTTTTTCTTCTAGTTTGGGTAAATTCATATTTGCTAACCTCCCTTTGTAGCTTTTTTCCCTTACTTATGGTACAATGCCTGTTCAAAGGATGATGCTGATGGTGATTTTTTTTTCTGGGAATAGACTGGGAACTTTGTCGATCTCCATTTCCCTTTTACATGTTGATACTACAGTACCAGCTTATACCTGCTTGTCTAAGAAGATGAATTAAAGGGCCTGGATTGGGAAGGTTGCAAAGTCTCCCTTTTTGTATTAATGTTTTCTCAAAGCAGGAACAGAAGAATGAGCCAAGTGATGATTTTTCTTCAAAGGCTCAGTCATCTGTTCCTAGTGCTTTTCTTCTTTGTTGGAAAAACAAGCAGTTAGAAAACATGGAAGAATATCCTTTTTTTGGCAGTAGATAAATTTGTAAGAAAATCTTCTCACCTACCCTGCTTAGGCTATACTTCATACTGGGGAGGGAGATGAAGCCAAGCTGGTGTGCATTGTTCATGGTCGCCCCACTCCTCATGTGTCCTGGACCAAAGATAGGCAGCCTATCCTCTCTGTCCATCACATTGTTGAGCATGATAGCCTCCACCGTCACACTCTAACTATCAACAAAGTAAGAGAAGAGGACTTTGGTGACTACACTTGCACAGCAGAGAACACCCTTGGCCAGACAAAGAACACACTCAGACTGACAGGTAAGTTGGGAGTACTTACAATGATATGCAGTTGTACTTGAACCAATGGCAGTTTGTGTGTAAGTGTATGTATTTATTTATGATAACCCTATGACCTCTTACTGAAAGGGCCCTGGTGTTACTTCATAAACCGCAAACCATATATGTAGCTGCAAGCCACATAAAATGCTTCACTCAGAACAATTAATGGCTGCCAAGCAACCATAAATGTTCATCACCTACATAATGAAAAAAAGATTTTCCCAGTAAAATCTTAACATGACCAGCACACCATTCTTACAACAGCATTAGACCCCTTCCACCCAAACTACTTAACTAACCACCAACCCCCAGGTAGAGATAAAAAGCTTATTCATGCCTCAAACATCACTAACCTGTACTCAAATCCTTCCACTCCAAACAAATACAGTGCTGACTAAATACATAGACATTGAAATAACCTGATAAGCACTAAACATCTGCTTTCCAAACCCAATCTTAAACGCGAGAAATACATCCATCAGAAGCCACACTCCTCAGATAAAGATGTCACTTTTTTCCTTCCTATGCTCTGGTCATCCCTATCCCTGCAATGCTATAACACCATTTAAACATATCCCCAAGAACCTACATGCCCATGATATAGCTGGAACTTAAATATGGAGGGGACTCCTGCAGCAGAAAATAAGTAGTAAGTATATATATATATATATATATATTATGAATGTATCAAGGATTTTCAAAGCTTGAGCTTAAGGAAGTGGGTAGAAAAATGCAGAAAGTTTAGGAGTAAATACTTTGCTTTGTTCTAACTTACTTCTTAATGTAGAGATTAGCTGAATTTCAGCTATATCATCTCGGCTAGATCCTTTGACTGTCAGATGTGTGTGGAGAAGGGAGACATCTGTTATTAGGAGAAAATCAGAACACAATATGCTTTTACTAGCTGTTTATTAAATTCCTGATGGTTGTTGATTTTGCTTTTATAATTTTTATTTCATTCATTCTTTCAGGTCTTCCTAAAATCCCCAGGATGACAAGTAGTCCTGCTGGTGGTGAAAAGACCTCATACACACTCACGTGGGAGACAGAAAGCTACACTCCTATTATCCAGTACCGTCTTCGATACCGAAAGTTCCAGGTACAGTAATTGATTCTGAGTTGCCCAGTCTATTGAGTTTTCCTTGCTGTAATGCTTTTAGATAGAAAGTCTTGAGGATTTCAGATGAAGGCATATTAAAAGATATTGGCATGTCTCGTAAGTCCCATAGTTTTTGTACTTTACTTATTTATATACTATTGTACAGAAATGTTATAATTAGTGAAATGGATCCCTGTTTGGACTGTCATTTTCAAATTTTTACATGGTTGAATAGGGAATGAAGCAGTCTATGAGTGTGATATTAGAGTATAAGCAGTTGCACAGCAAAGTAATCTCGAGCTAGAGAAGCCTCAGGGTAATGGGTACACTCACTAAACAGTTGCACCCAAGAGAATTGTACTGGTATCTCAGAGTAAATGGCACTTATGGGCATTCCTGGGCTATGGAAATACATGTAAGAGTACATGTAGCTTTTTACGATGCAAAATGTAAAAAGAATCATTTCTTTATTATTATTGTTATACTTGATCGCCATTTCCCTCGTCAGCAAGGTAGCACCAGGAAATATACGAAGAATGACCCATGTCTGTGTGTGTGTGTGTGTATGAACACACACACACACAAACACACACATTTTTAATTTTCCAAAAGAAGGAACAGAGAAGGGGGCCAAGTGAGGATATTCCCTCAAAGGCTCAGTCCTCTGTTCTTAACGCTACCCCGCTAACGTGGGAAATGGAGAATAGTATGGAGACAGCGTCAGAGTATAATAAATATAGATGATATATATATATATATATATATATATATATGCACATACATATACATATACATATCAACATATACTTATATACATATATACACATGTACGTATTTATACTTGTTTACCTTCATCCATTCCCAGTGCCACCCCACCCCACAGTAAACAGCATCGCCACCCCATGAAAATACTTGTTACATGGTTTTGATGAAACAGTCACCAAAAAGCATACTTTCACAGCAGAGGAATGGACAATACCTTGCTAAGAAGGCAGAATAAAAAAAGATCAATTACCAGCAGGGTAATTTGGTAAAAATGCATAGTCATGGCAGCTGGGTGTAGCAGCTCAGAAATATATCACTAGTAACTCATCATGCAGTTTAAGTAATTACTTATGTTCAGAAATCAATGATTCTTTACTTTCATTGGTATCGTATGAAGTACATGGGTAATTAGCATCAATAAGCAACACAGTGGTGATTAGCACCAATATATGTGGCTACAAATATTGGTCAGTTAATCACAGGGTGTGTGTTTGTGTGTGTATGTATTATTATTTTTTTTTATTGAGGCTCCAGGCATGGACAAAAGTCCACATCAAGGTTGGGCCTTAATTGCAATACAAAGAGAATTATGGAAGGGAGAAAGAAAAGACAAGGGAAAGTATGTACATATTTTGGATGAAGTGAAAAACCTGTCTTTTAAAATATGCCAGGACATAGTTAATGGGAAAGACACGAGAAAGTAGAGAGTTCCAAAGCTTCAATATGTAGGGAAAGAAGCAGTTACTAAAACAGCTCACCCTTGAGTTGCCGATGGCCACACAATAATCATTTGACACAGGAGCTTGCTGATTGCTGTGTAGTCTAGCTGGTGTTGGGAGCACACAAGCAACCAGTTCTTGGAAGTAAAAACCAAAGTAATACCTACCTATAGAAGAGGGAAAGTTAACCAACATTGTGGCATAGGGCAAAAGGGTCAGGTTTGGAAGTTAGCCTGGGACAGTTTAAGAATTGGACTGCTTTTGACTCAACTCTGTCAAGTATGGATGCCGAGGTACAACCACCCTAGTTGTGATAGTGGTACTCCATACAAGGATGAACCAATTGTCCTTTTTTCATAAAATGTTTGAATTTCACTTATGTTCATCAGTTTAGACTTGCTACATTCACCGCTGACTGTCCGAATGAAGAAGCATTCGTTTGACTTAATTTGGCAAATATAACTGCTGTCATAATGAAATTGTTACTTGAGCAGATAGATGTTAATTCATGTTTATGGCAGGTATCATTGCAGTCATAAGATATGAGTTCATTAGAATTGGTATTGCTAACAAAAGAATGCTACTTAACTGATACTCAGGATTTGCCCATGCAAATGACAGTAATGACATGGAAGACTTAACCTCACCAGAACACCTGACTAGGCATCTCTCTCTGAGTGGGACAAGCAAAACTAAGTCATATCCTGCAAGATGCCTTGTATTCACAATTGCTGTTGTGGCCTCCAGTAATTGTAGACTGGAGACAATCATTAAGTCTATAGGTGGCTCATCATTGATGTTCTGAGGGGGTTAGTGGCCTATTGCCCTAAAGGTTGAGATGGCTGTAGTGGTTTCACTGGCTCTGTATATACGCCAAGTAGAGATCTGGATACTGTGGGCAAACCTTAGAGAGTTGGAACTAACTTAGGAGAATTTTGATAGCTGCATACCCTTGGCTGGTATAGGCATGGCCATGGTAGCTGCAGTGCTGTAGGGGGCCTGGAAAGATGCCTCTTAGCACAGTAGGTGAGTGTTGTGAAGTGTTGATAGCTGCTTATATTAGGATTCTTGTAGGCATAGGCAAAACCCCTATAGGACTGCTGTAGGAGAATCCTCTGTTATGCAGGGATGCATCAACAGAGCTGAGCTGACCTGCTGCCTGTTGGTCCTTACATAACTTGAAGACTTGTGTCAGGACCAGTCATTTCAATGAATTTGAATTGTCTGGCCTTTTTGGTTTAGTCAACAGGTTGAAGGCATGTGCTTTCTGCAAAATATTGATGCTTGTTTTTCCAGTGTAGAATGGGTATTGATGGTTTCCTTGTGGAACAAAAAATCAGAATACAATGAAGCATTCATTCTCAGTGATGCATAGGTACAAGCATAGTACACATTTATAAGTGCATGTAACACCTCAGAAGGGTAGCAACAAGGTGTGAGGGTCGAAGAACCAAGAATATAAAGAATTAATGACGAGCTCAGGAAAGCTCTTCCTTTATTGCTAGGCCAAATGTTTGAGCTGGGTGAACTGTCTTGTAGTTTGTTGTAGGGAACATGGAATGCCTGTAATAGAATTGGCAGTGTTAGGTAACAATGTCACTTGAAACATGAAAACTGTATAGATAGTTAATTAAACTGAGGGCAGTAGAGGAATATGCTTAATACAATTATCAGTAGCATTTTGTTTATTTTGTTAATCTTACTTGTTAATCTTTATGTACAATGAATATGTTTTTGCTTTCAAAGGAAATGAAATCAAAATTTTCAGTTAATGTTTGGTTAATTACTTATTGTATGATTAATCTACACTGTCTGGTTTTAAATGCCCATTACCAAAACTCATTACATTTATATAAAGAGTTTGTGACATTGGATTTGATGTAAAATAAATACAGAATTTGCCTTATGCCTGACCTAAAAGAAATCAGGCTATATTTGATATATTTGAGTCTCTCTAACTAAATAAGTCATGATGCATTTTAGTAATATTTCATGGTCTCTTGAGGTTAGTAGTGATTCTCACATGTCAGACATGCTGCCATCTTACCATGGTGTTTTGTCGTTTTACATAGCCATATCTTAAACTGAGATGATTTGTATACTAGTTTTGTTTCTTATGCGAAAGGTAAGCTGATTAGTATTGCACTTTTAAGAATAACTTTATAAATCCTCTTTCTTATAGCACAGTGTTGCAAGCCAGGCTCCAGGACTATGGGTTGATGGCCTTCACGATCCCAAACCTTCAGAGGGAAATTTAACTGGTCCCATTCACCACATGAGCCATGCCCTTGAAATGCTGGAACCTGCTACAGACTATGAAGCGACTGTTGATGTTGAAAACAAATTTGGGTGGTCTAATACGTCAGATATCTTCCAGTTCTACACTAGGAAAGGTATGTTGCACCTTTTGGACACTGAAATGATTCCATGTGTACATATGGGAAAAGTGATTAATGTTGATAATCACTAATCAGTGACTATGTCTTGATAAGGTATTCAATATTCTGCTCATCAGCAAAGTTACTGATGTAAGATTCATTTGTTTCAAATTTATTTTTGATTGCTTTGCTGGAATGGCATTATCATTTTCAGTGATTAACATTTTTCCCATTTATGCACTCATGACTATACATTATCTTCAGATGTGTAGAGCAAACTGTTGCTTTCTGAGTGAGAAAAAATATCCTTGTAAAAAAATTTCAAGAATATAGCACTAATCCTAACTTGAAATTACTCAGAAAATATTACACATTTCACTTATACCAGAAAATTATTGTGTGCAAACATTCTTGATCTTATGATTATTTCTTTTTAATGATATAATCAAAGTTGCTTGCTACAAAAAATGCCTTTTGATTATCAGTTGAGAATATTTGGTTCATTAGAGGTGATGTCTATTGTAAAGGGCCTTATACACAGTGAGTGTATGTGGTCTTAAGATTATCTTTAACATCTGAAGAAGCCAACTAATCAACCATCTTTTGCTCAGCATATTTGTTATCTCTAGATTTTTGAAAGACATATTGAATAGTGATTTCGGTCATCTAGTTATAAACACTCATGAGCACCATTTTGTTCCGTTGTAGTATCATTGTATGAATTCGTAACCAGTGATTAGATGGAATACTGTGTCAAACTTTCATTCAACAACTTGAGAGAGTATAGTGCATATATAATTACCCTTAATGGAGTTTCTGTTCCGTCATGTCAGGAGAACTGTGCACATGCAATTTAGCTTTTTAGGTGCATATGTTTAGATTAATGTGCGTGGATATTGGTTTGATTTTTTTTATGTAACTTTAATTTTGTTTATACAAGACTACTCTGTTCATTTTCTGTTGGAATATATTTTCACCTTTATTATTCCTTTGTTACAGGTACGTGTCTTGGTTGTGTCAGGAGTAACAGGTAAATGTAGAGGTATCATGTCACTCTCCAGATGTCACATGACTGTCATGCTGCTGCACTGTGGTTGGTCATAATGGTTATAGTTTTGTGACTTTAGCCCTTATGTCAAGGGGACCACTAACACTGGTGCCTTATGGTTGGTCAAGACTGTTTATTGTGTAACCTCTGTTCTTACCCTCGCCTCTATGACAGGGCCCTCTACAACTGACATGTCTGAGTAACTTTTTATGGCTGTCAGGTAAAGAGAGCAACAAAATGTTTTGGTAAACCCTTTGGACATAACATGTTTGGAACTGTTACTCACAGAGCGAGAACCCATTATCAAGCCTAAGAATATGAAGTGCTTCTTATAAACAAGAATAGTCTTATTAGTTTAATCATTACTGTCTCAGAGTATTTAACCTAGCTAGTGAAACAAAATGTGAGGAAAGGATGCTGGGCACTGATCCACCATCACAGTACAGGATATTGCACTCATGGAGAGGGCCATCTCATTTAATAGTCCCAACAGGCTATGATTATTTCGAGTTAATAGATGTAAATAAGAAATGGTGTCAAGGGTGATTCACATATTAAAAAATAAATCATCTTTTCAAATAAGGCAAGTCAGCAAAATATAGTAGAAAACTACAAAATGTTATCCCAGAGCTTGAAAAACATGCTAAGGATACTAGACAATTCATTCAGCCATGCATGATGAAACTAAACCAGGATGAGGCCAAGGAGGTGAACATAGAAGTAAGGAGGGAGCAGGGGACATCTAATAACACATCCAGCCAGGTATTGGTGACAAACCCAAGTGAGCCCCAGTAGATGAAAACTAAGGTGG
>JAUUDZ010033638.1:0-10933 GCA_032361705.1 Panulirus versicolor
TTTTCTACCCTCCTCGCCTAAGCCACACCCTAGGTAGGGTGTAAGGGGAGAAGGTTCATCACACTTGATCAGGTCAGCAGGCTCGGGACCCTTAATACCATAATTTTTACTTAATATTTTTCGTCAACTTTTACACCGTTCTGGATCTTGTTTACCACCTGAGAGAGAGAGTGACACCTACTGACAATGGCGACCCATGCTAGGCCGCTTCCTCCTGTGGCTCGGGGCAAGACGGGCTTATTCAACGTCATTATTTACGGTACTTTGTGTCGAGTCGCTTCACACCTCATAGATCAAGGCTAATATACAGAAAAAATAAATCTTTTCATGTAAACTTTAAAGACGTTGTATGGTATTGATAAGTGGTGTTAATAATATACAAATACGGAATGTTAATATATTGGTGGATGGATGATAATGAAGTGAAACATTTCAAGGGAGGGAATGGTGAGCCCCGAGAGGATGTCGACTGTCAACATGGACGAAACGCGCCATAATATGCGGCAGCGATGCAAATATTATAAAAAATGTGTTAGATATGGCTGGTAGTGTACAGTTGACCCAGGTCCACCATACTCTTTAATGTTCAGAGTTTGTTAGAAAAAAAATGAAGTTCTGGAGCACAATGATTAATAAATGGGGAATGCTAGACGTGCAAAGGTCAGCGGGGTGGAATATGACAGATTGGCTACATGAGGTGAACAACGCTACTTTTAAACATGTCATGCAGAACACAGTTTCAGTGGTGAGTTAGATTTCAATCCTCACATGGCTATTTATCATGACTTCATCATCTTAAGGGTCCATAACGAATGATGACCATGATCTTTGTGGGTGATTACGGCCAAGTTTACAACTCTTCGCGCTCTTGAACTGCTCGGAGATTATGATTCTGGTTCTTTCAAGACTGCTTTTTAGTGAACGGTATTAGCGTACTGTGGACACAAGGAATAGGTTTATGAGTTCAAATAACGACCCTCCCCCATCGATCCAAGTTAGGATAGTGGCGACTATCCCGACATACGCGGAAATCACGTTATTTGCAATACGGAAAGTACCAGGTCCAATTGCATTACGTTTCTCTCGGTGGATGTAAATGAGATTAAGAAGTTGAAAGTGGTTACCTAGTTGGACGTACTGCATGACACCAGACATCGCCCTTCGCCGGACAAAGATGGATAGGTTATTTACCACACTTACAGAAGAAAAGGATTTCAAACAGCAACAGACAACCGAGTCATTTCGAGGCTGTTTGCGATAGGTGATTGTGGTTATAATATCAACAAAAATGAAAGAAAGTGGAGTTTTACAACTGGTTAAGTTTGATCTTCCGCTAGTGATTGCTGAACCCAATCATAATAGAGAATCTTCTGTACTAAGATTGTCATCAGTTGATACAGACTGATCAGCCGGCATGACCTGTAGGGTCAGATGGACAAAATATAGTCCCTCCACACACTAGGTCAACTCACCTTGGAGCATATTTTGGCAAGTTCAACTTCAGAAATGTTGACTGGTCATCTGGGCTGTTATGGTATGGTTGGAGGAATACTAAGGTGGAATAATCCATACCTCTGCCATGGCCAAAATTCTATACAGTGCCAGATGAAGCTGGTCAAATATCACATCAGGTTTTCCGCATGGGATAGTGTTGGGCCCAGCTCTATTCTTACTGCATATTAATGACTTGGTCGGGGGAATATGGGCAGCAATAAGTCTTTTTGCCAATAACTGTTACAGGTTAGTCCTTAGAGAGGAGGATAGATCACCACCACTACAAGATACTGATAGCCAAAGTACTGTATATGGATGTGAATGTGGGGTTTCAGGTTTCAACCAGTGGAATATGATGAAGATGGCTAGAAAGAGGTAAAATATCCACTCCTATGTTCTCAAAAGCACCCAGCTTGGTAACATGGAAAACACCGAGTACCTAGGGGTTACAAAAACCAAGGATAACCGTTGTAATATTCAATGAAGATCCCTCTACTGACCTCATCAACTGTTTCATTCCTCAAAGTTCTATCACCTCCTATCTTCATCTGCTATATAAAAACTTATCTCCTCAACATATAACTCATTTCATTCTTACAATAATGACTCACCAGAGTAGTACTCCCCTCCTTTCACATTTGGTCCAAATTCTCTAGCACAATATGTCTATATCACCATTACTTCTGTAAACTTAGATTTGGTTAGAATTTCTCAGAGGGAGAGATGTAATTAAGTCATTTCTAGCAAATCTAAAATCCAATTCTTCTCATTTCTTTTTAAAAAACCCTCATGACTTTTCCATCTTGTTCAGTATCTAAAATTACACCACACAACACACTGAGCATCCACAGTTCTAATGTAACATCCAATCCATCTTAGAAAACAAACATTACACAAACTGAAAACTCTGTGCCTACTCTGACACCAAAAGGCCTTTTCTCAACAGTTATTCCAGTTATGCAAAGGACTAATTTAGCAGCATATGGAACGTATAAAGTGTAAAATCCTAAACCTGTAAGCAATTCAACAAGGTAGACAGAATCATCAAATCAAATGTAACATAAGGAAATATATGAAAAAGGAACCAAATGAAAATATATGAAAGCCTAGTCAGGGAGCTCTAATGCCTACTTAATGCAATACCAGGAAAACAAAGAAATCTACGTGGTGTGACGAAAGAAATATTTAGAAGATATTAAATGAAGACAATACCAGATGAAACTGGAATAGATAATTAATAATTACACCAAGGTAGTAAGTCACCGACAAGAGCTGATGGCTTGTATGGATTCGATATTTGCTCAGTTACATTCCATAATTATTTTGTGGCTTGTGGCAACCTGAAGGTGGACCACTGTGAAGTTTCTTTCTTTCCCTATACCACTAAGGTTTGGGACTCTCAACCATTTCATGTCCATCCTGACAACCAACACTTCCTTTTTTAAAAGGGGAAATTTTTTCACTTTAAAAACTTAAATCACTCTTTTCATTTTTCTCCTCTATTTTTCATTTATAACCAGGCCTCTGTGAGGAAGAAAAAATACTTCCTACATATTCTGTGCATGTCATAGAAGGCAATCAAAGAGTGCAAGAACAGAGGGCAGGACACCCTTCCATATTTTTACTTTTAATTTCTAAAAATTGAAGCAGAAGGAGCCAAGCAAGGATTGCCCATCCACCTCGAAGGCTCATTATGTTCAAGGAGAGTAATCAAGATGTTGTAAGTCTGGGTAAAATGGAGCTAAAGGGGAAAAGGGAAGAATGTTTGGGAATCTTTGGGGGATAAAGTCAGGAGGGGTTAGTGTGAGGGTAACAGATGATGACATTGCCATGAATAAGAATGAAGAAAAGCTTCCCGAGCTGTAAATCATACAGCGTAAATAGTGATTAGGGGGTTTCATTAATAAAATGGTACCAAATGATGTAAAACTAGAGTACTCATGTACCAGGAAATATAAAACACCATAATAAACATTTTGTACAATTAATTCTAGTTACTAGGAAAGGGGTCAGAAGACAGTTGGCAAAGTGGTAGTTATGGTCGTGTGGGTTCTGCTATTATGTCACTAGATATTGATACTGATGGCAGTACCTCCTTTCAAGTGCCCTATTTCTTCAAAAAGAAATGTAGTGTTACCTGTTTAGCCTTCATCATATTCTCATTGTGGATTTCTTTTAATAACTCTCAGCTAGAACATTTTGAGCCACCTTTGAAATGCATTGTCTTTGGGTCATCTTCCTCAAATATAGCAAGAACAAAGTCAATGTCATGAAAAGCTTCAGCTAACCTCTTCCTAGTGAGAAAATGTGCTTGCTCAACGTCCTATTCTTCTGCTGCTACCTCCTCTTGGCATTCCTTCTCCAAGTAAAGGTCTTCATCCTAGAGCTCTTCCTTATGCAATTTTATCAACTCCTCCAGATCATCTGTGCCTGTACCTAGTTAAATAAAAAAAAAAAAAGAGAGACGTAAGATGTACGAAAGCTGATAAGGGGGCATTACTGGATTATGAATAAATCAATAACCATGTGAAGGAGAGACTAACTGATATGAATGTGCTAATAAATAAATGTGAATAAAAGCAAGGTTATTAGGTTTAGCTATGAAGAGGGACTGGTTATTTGGAATGTGAGTTTCAATTCAAGAGAACTTAGAGAAAGTGGAGTGTTTTAGATACCTGGGAGTGGATACAGCAATGAATAAAACCATGGGAGCGCTCAAGTGAGCCATAAGGAGGGTGAGGAGATATAGGTCAAGGGTGCATTCAGGAATGTGTAGAAAGAGAGGCCACTGTCTTTATGGGCAAAGATGGGTATGTTTAATGGTATGGTAATCCTGTCAGTGTGAGGCATGAGCCTTAAACAAAAATGTAAAGAGGAGGGTGGATGTGTATGAAATCAAATGTTTGAAGATTATATGTAATTATAAGTAGTATGAGAGTTGATCAAAGAGAGAGGAGTGGCAGTAACAGAAGCATGAATGAAAGACCTGATAAGAGAGTGCTGAAAAAGTCTGGACATATGGGAAAGATGAGCAAGGGTACAATAGCCAAGAAAGTATACAACGGAGAGGACAAGGAAAAGGAGGAAACAAAAGTGTAAGTGGAAGGATGGCATGAAAGATGTTCTGAAGGTTTGGGGACTTGATCAAGGAGGAAGGTGTAAGGCATGCAAGGCATAGAGTGAACTGGTAACGTGGTATCAAGGATGAAGTGCTGTCAATGTGCTCATACAGGGTATATAAAAGGATCAGGGGAAACCAAAGAAGAGTTTATAGGACCTGATTGTAGATAGAAGGCTCTGGTTTTGGTGTATCACACTTAGCAACTAGTGGATATAAGCAAATAAGGCCATTTCTTTGTTCTTAGTGCTAACACACTGTGAAAAACAAATATATGAAAAAATGAAAATGAATACCATAGAGAGTATAAAGGTGGTGTCAATAAAAGGAAATCAATAATGTATCTGGTTGGAAGTAATAACTTTAAAAGGATTTGAATTTTCTTAAGTGATAAATCTTAGTCAAGATGAAGGAATGGATAGAGATACATCAAAGAAAATGATGAAAGGATGATTTTGAAAAATAAAGACATGAATCTGTATTTGTGGTGCTTTGTCTGAATGTATAAATAGGCCCATCTTAAGGAATGTATGAAAAAACAATAAAAAAATGAGAGAAAGAGCAAGATGTGGATATAGATTTTCAAGACAAGAGTATGGAGGAGAAGAGGACAAAATGATAAATTGGGATCTCAGAATTAGGCATGATATAAAAACTGAATGTAGGGAGGATGAACAAAAGCATAAATGAGCATGGTGAATGGTGGACAGAAGAAAATGGAAGCAAGCCAAAAGAAGGACAGAGTAAGGGAATGTGTAGTGAAAGTTGTAAGCACGAAAGAATGTTTAGAATTAGAGAAGAATTAAAAAATGCACTGAAAATTTTATGCATCATACTGTTGGATAGGATAGTAGGAGATACAATACTAGAAATGATACAGGAAATGATATATAGTATCATGGGAACACAGTTTCCATTCATCTGAAAAGAAATATTGCATATGGTTTGTTCATTAACATACAATGTCTCAAAGCATGTTACAATAATGACTGTAAGTCAGTTTTGTAAGCTATATCTGTGGATAAGTCTACAAATACAAGACTCCAGTTGTTTGTAAGACTTGAGAACAGAGGTCAACAATCCTCATTTTTTTGGCATCATATGGCCAGGAATTCTAAAAATGCAGCCACAAAAATGATATACAGGGTCTGTGATGTGCAACCAGCAAGAAGGTGAACAAATTTAATCTATTGCATTTCTAGTAAAAAAAGAAACAGAAAAAGCAAGAGGGAAAGCCTCAGGAGAAGGGTGAGTGATTTTGAAACAATCGAATTATGATATAATTACAAAAATATCATGCTTTATATTGGTCCTCATTCACTATATTTCATTTGGTTCTTAAACAGCTTCATATTTTGTTGGGTCAATTATTTTTCTGTATATCTGAACGTACAATATAGCGTTGCATTTCTGAATGCTCTTTCATTTTAATCCTTTGAAGCATTTTTAGATATAAGGTGCATTATGACCATATGTGACAGTTGGAACTGACCACTGATTACTTGCAAGTAAATTGGCCAACTAGTTCATAAATGACATGGACCCCTGTTCATAAGATTTTGTATTTTAGCTCAAATCCCACTTCTATAGCAAAAAATCTGACTTTTGATAACTGTTTGCAGGACTTTGCTATCATATTTGCATAACCATACACAAACTGTAGTTTTCTTATAAGGAAATGAAAACTCAATAAAATTTAATTCCCCTCTCTTACAAAAATGTAAAAGCTTCCAACACTTAGATCTTTACACATCTATATGGTCATAAAATATTTACAAAAGTTTTTCTAAAAGATCATAATATGGCACATGCCTCAAAACCAAATACATTCAGTTAAAAACATATTTTTTAGTGATTGATCCACTTCTGTTTTTAAGTCATCCATTTATGAAAAACAGTTAAACATTTTTTGATAGTTACTATAAATACTCAAAGGGTACTGTTTTCTTTACATAAAATCAAAAATTGTAAGCTATTGTAACTTGACGTTACTTAACATCATATTCATTTTTTGTAAGGGTACTGTTTTCATTACATAAAATAAAAAAATTGTAAGCTGTTGTAACTTGATGTTACTTAACATCATATTCATCTTTGTAAGTGGAGCTTCACAAATTCTTCCACAGACACTTTGGATGATCTGACAGCTTGTCTTCTGTCATGTTGGTGCCGCAAAGTAAACACTAGTTTTCTGATGGTGCGACGGTATGCATTATTAACCAACCTCCGTGTGGTTTGATAAACATCTCGCTCTAAATATTCTGCAAGCACTTCAGTGGTATCAAACTCATCTTTCCCATCTTTTCTTGTCATCTTTTCTTGAGCCCTCTTTATTTCACAATGTTCTCCATCTTCCTGTATTCTTTCTCTCCCTGGGGCATCACAACCTGCTGAACTTTGCTCACCCTCAGATCTCTTGAGAGCATCAAGCAACATTTGCCTGGCAGTGTTGCGAAAACTTTGTGTCTTGGCATCACATCTGACCTCTATTGTTGGTCTGTTAACTTTGCTTAACACATGATCCTTCCACAACTTATAAACCTCCTTTGCTGCTGCTGCCACATCCACATCCTTGGATTTACATAACTTGTGAACTGTTTTTCCTGAAATTGTGAGGGTTATAAAGTCAACTACTTAAAATCACAGGAATATGCCCTTATCATCTAAGAAAATACTTACATTTTTGGAATTCTGAACCATGTCAGTCAAAAATAGACATTAGGAAACTATGACCTACATTTTTTACAAAGTAAATTCATCTGATTACTTTTCGACTATTAATCAATCAAGAGAGTATCCAAATTACCAAATATAATTCTTTCTTTCACTCATTTGTTATTTCCCATGTACGCAAGGTAGAATCAAGAACAAATGACCGAGCCTAATAAAAACTTTGCTTGGTTCCTTCCTTTGGAAAGTAATGCAGGAGGAGAGAATTTCCCACCACTCTTAGTTGCCTTCTATGACACAAAGAGATATGGTGCAGTACTGTTTCTTTCCTACCCCAAAGGATGATAAAAGTAAATATCCCTATTAAGTTAAGAGCTATTACTTTACCCAATCTATGAAAAAACCAAGTGAAACAAAGAATTTAAAAATCAGCAAAAAAAAATTATGAAAAAAAATGTATTCAAGCAAGACTTTACTACCCACGCCTCCTTTAATAATTACCTTTTAGTCAGTGCGTCGATCCAAAATGATTTAAAAAACATAAATATAATGCTGCAGTTACACTTAATACACACAGAAAATGCAAATATTCTGTGTTTTAAAGGGTGCTCTGAAAATTCTGATTAAAAACAAAATCAATACCACAGATCAAGCTACAAACACTTCATGCAACTAACCTATGACATTATGCTGGCCAATATCACACTGCCTAACATCATCCTGGCCAACTTTCTATTTCCTTACTCCATGCAGCCCAGTCTCACACCCTAAAAGTTATTAAAAGATGACCAAATATTCATGGAGGACAGGGGTTGGGAGAGGAGGATGGGCAAGTGAAGAGTCTAGCTGAGAAAATTAAAAAAATTTCAATCAGTTCAAAGCTGATTTTCTTAAGCTAACCCCTCACTTGCCTCCAACTTATGCGGTCTTACCAAAGCAGTCTGCAGGGAAGGAGGGTATTTACACCAGGAAAAGAAATTTCATGCTCCAGCACGAGTACCAATATCTTTCCTTCTTTCATACTTGTTCAGTGTTTCTTGTGTTAGTGAGGGTGCACTAATAAGGGGTGAAGAAAAGGCCTCATATGCTAACATTTATTCTCAAGCTGTTATGTGTAATGCACTGATACTACAGCCCCCTATCTACAACCAAGCTCCAAAGGCCTTTCCGTTGTTTTCCCCCAGCTGCTTCATATGCCCTGGTTCAGTCCACTGACAACCCGTTCTCCCTGTATACCACATCACTCCAATTTACTTTATCCTGTGCACAACTTTCACTCTCTAGCATGTACAAGCCCTGAGTGCTAAAAATCTTTTTCACTCAGTTTTTCTATTTCCAATTTGGTCTCTCCCTTCTCCATGCTCCTTCCACTTCTGACATATATTTTCATCAACCTCTCTTCACTCATTCTTTCCCATGTTCAAATCATTTCAGTGCAACCTCCTCAGCTCTCTTAACTTTACCCATTTTATAACCATACCCCCTCTCTTACATAATCAATACTTAATCAATCAACCCAACATGGGGTTCATTCTCTACCAAAGAGAAACAACCAGAAGACTCTTCTTGTGAGTAGTCTTGGGACAGAGCATCTGCTATAATATTTTGGGGTCTTCCTTTAAGTAGGATGCAACAATATGAACTTGCTTATGTGCTTGCTTGTTAGTTCCATTTCTGTTTAAAAACCAAAACTTTCCCTTCTTCTTGGAAGGGTGACCATTCTAACCCCTATATTGTCCTGTTACTCTGAATCCCTCCTTAAGTCCCATATCCTTAGACATCTTGAATCTCACAGCTTTCTCGCTGATAACCAGTATGGCTACCATAGTGCAAGATCCACTGGTGATATTCTTTCCTATCTCACTAATCTATGGTCATCATCCTTGAAAGATCTGGGGGGATCCTATGTAGTTGCCCTTGATATGTCCAGAAGAATTTTAGCCATCAGCACCATTATTTTCATTTAAGGATAAAAAGACATACAGATAAAAACTTTGACCAGAAATGCTAATTCTGCGCTTATCCACAAAGCCTATTATGTGAATTTTCTGCCAATAATTTGAAGTTTCTTTGGCCTCTACCTTAAACCTGATAACTCGGCAAATCATTTACCTGATAACTTGGATAAACAATAAGCCATACTAAAGAGGTCACATGACCTCAACAACCTTCCTACAGTTCAACCAAGTCAGATGTTCAAGGAACTATTGTCTACCAACAAGAAATGGGTTTGAACCAAGCAGGCCTATGTGAGTGCTTTTACACTTGATAAAAATTTCTTACTGCTTCAAGTAGCTTTCATCCCACGCCATATATCTGCAAGACCTTCCACAAGGGATCTCTGCCAACTCTATCATATTTTTCACCAGATCCATAAATGCCACAAACAAATTCTGTTTCTCTCAGTATTGCTCACATATTCTTTAAAACAAACACCTGATATACACATACTCTACCACTCCTGAAACCACATTGTTCCTTCCCAGCCTGATGCTCTGTGCATGCCTTCAGCCTCTCAGTCACCAATCTCCAGCTACGCTCAACAAACTTATACAGTAAAACCTGTTATCCATTATTCCAGAGAACAAGATATTCAAACGAATGAATGTTTTCCAATTTCCAATAGCACCTTATCATACAAAAAATATATCAATAAATGAATAAAAAGATACTTCAAAATATTCTAAATCCTTCGCACACCATGCTGCAGCAATTAGTGTACTCACTACCCAGTGTTATGTGGTACTGATAATTGTTTACCATCTATGTGCTTTCTGGCACAGTGGTGTGTGCTGGTCTTCCACAATTGTGCATTTTGTGTACCCTTGATAACTATTGTGGACAATGACACCTTTAAAGCACCATCAGCAATTGCCTAACAGCTCCTCAGAGCCATCTACGTCTCACACAAAGTGCAAGAGGAGTGCCTTAAGCCTCAAAAAAAGACAGAGTAATGCTAGATGCACACTAAGGGCAAACTGAAGTAGATGGTGAAAGAGAGATGAGCACAGAAGAAATAATATGGTAGAAGGCTTTTGATTCTGCTCTGGCTAAGAGAAAAAAAAGCCACCCTATATACATAAGCAGTTCACACCAGGATTAATGAGACACCTGTAGGTATGAAATTGCTGATGAGAAGAAAATCACTGCAGTACCAATACATTTCCAACTTTTAGGTAGCAGATTTGCATGTGTTTACAAATCATGAAAAACTAACCTATCTGAGTTTTCATAAGTACTTCCTTGGCTGGTCTCTTACGCTTCAAGTGCTGTAGTGTATCCACCTTCAGCTCCTGAGTTGTATCACTGCGCTCCAAAATAATCTTGGCTCTCTCAAGTTCTTCTATTATTACAACACCCTAATAAGAAAAGATAAAATATATATTTCATTTCATTTTCATTATGGTTGATCGCAGTTTCACGCATCAGCAAGGTAGCACAAGGAAAGATGAAGGATGGCCCATCCACGTGTATACTCACATGTCCACATAAACGCCCATACACGCACATATACATACATATACACAGCCATATACATATATATACATGTACATATTCATACTCGTTTGCCTTCATCCATTCCCAGCGCCACACTGCCCCACAGGAAACATCACCACCACCCCTTGCGTCAGTGAGGTAGTGCCAGGAAAA
>JAUUDZ010033649.1:0-21650 GCA_032361705.1 Panulirus versicolor
CATAATGCTGTAGCACTGTAACCAGAATAGCCATAGTACTGTAGCACTGTAGGCAGAGTATCCATAATGCTGTAGCACTGTAAACAGAGTAACCATAGTACTGTAGCACTGTAGGCAGAGTTTCTATAATACTGTAGCGCTGTAAGCAGGAGAGCCATAATACTGTAACACTATAGACAGAGTATCCATAATACCGTAGCACTGTAAGAAGAATAACAATAGTGCTGTAGCACTGTAGGTAGAGTATCCATGATAATGTAGCACTGTACTGTAGCATTGTAGGCAGAGTATCCATAATACTGTACCACTATAAGCAAAGTAGCCATAGTATTATAACACTGTAGACAGAGTATCCGTAATATTGTAGCACTGTAAGCAGGGTAGCCATAGTACTGTAACAATGTAAGCAGAGTATGTATAACGCTGTAGTACTGTAAGCAGAGTAGCCATAGTGATGTAGCACTGTAGATAGAGTATCCATAATACTGTAGCACTGTAAGCAGAGTAGCCATACTAGTGTAGCACTGTAGCCAGAGTATCCATGATACTGTAGCACTGTAAGCAGAGTAGCCATAGTACTGTAGCACTGTAAGCAGAGTATCCATAATACTTTAGCACTGTAAAAAGAGTAGCCATAGTACAGTAGCACTGTAGGCAGAGTATCCATAATACTGTAGTACTGTAAGCAGGGTAGCCATAGTACTGTAGAACTGTAGCCAGAAAATCTATAATACTGTAACACTGTAAGCAGAGTAACCATAGTACTGTAGCACTGTAGGCAGAGTATTCATAGTACTATAGCACTACAAGTCGAGTACCCATAGTACTGTAGCACTGTAAGTAAAGTATCCATAATATTTTGGCACTGTAAGGAGAGTAGCCATAGCACTGTAGCACTGTAGGCGGAGTATCCATAGTACTGTAGCACTGTAAGCAGAGTAGTCATAATACTGTAGCACTCTAGACAGTATCCATAATGCTGTAGCACTGTAAGCAAAGTAGCCATAGTACTGTAACACTGTAGGTAGACTATCCATAATACTGTAGCACTGTAAGAAGAGAAGCCATTATGTTGTAGCTCTGTAGGCACAGTATCCATAATACTGTAGCACTGTAAAGAGAGTAGCCATGGTACTGTAGCATTGTAGGCAGAGTATCCATAATACTGTAGCACTGTAACGAGAGTAGCCATAGTACTGTAGTTCTGTAGGTAGAGTATCCATGATACTGTACCACTGTAAGCAGAATAGCCTTAGTACTGTAACACTATAGGCAGAGTATCCATAATAATCTAGCACTGTAAGCAGAGTATCCATAAAACTGTTGCACTGTAAACAGAGTAGCAATAGTACTGTAGCTCTGTAAGCAGAGTATCCATAATACTGTAGCACTGTAAGCAGAGTAACCATAGTACTGTAGCACTGTAAGCAGATTATCCATATACTGTAGCACTGTAAGCAGAGTATCCATAATGCTTTAGTACTGTAAGCAGAGAAACCATAATACTTTACCACTGCAAAGCAGAGTATCCATACTACTGTAGCACTGTAAACAGAGTATCTATAGTACTGTAGTGCTGAAAGCAGAGTATTCATAATACTTTAGCACTGTAGGCAGAGTATAAATGATGTTGTAGCACTGTAAGCAGAGTAGCCATAGTACTGTAGCACTGTAAGAAGAGTATCCATAATACTGTAGCACTGTAAGCAGAGTACCCATAGTACTGTAGCACTGTAAGCAGAGTATCCATAATGCTGTAGCACTGTAACCAGAATAGCCATAGTACTGTAGCACTGTAGGCAGAGTATCCATAATGCTGTAGCATTGTAAGCAGAGTATCCATAGTACTGTAGCACTGTAGTCAGATTAGCCATAGTGCTCTAGTATTGTACTCAGAGAAACCATAGTCCTGTAGTTCCGTAGGACGATATATGTAGTACTATAACACTATAGGCAGAGTATCATTTGGACTGTAGCATTGTAGGCAGAATATCTATAGTGCTATAAGACTGTAGGCAGAGTAAACATAGGAGTGAATTACTGTATACAAAGTACCTATAGTGATGTAGACCTGTAGCCTGAGTATCCATTACACTGTAGTACTGTAGACCGAGTACCGATAGAGCAGTGGTACTATAGACAAAGTAGCTATACTACTGTGGCACGATAAGCTGGGTGTCTATAGTAGCATAGCATTATTGTACCTGTAGTATTGTAGTATCGAAGTGTACCGCTGTAGGCAAGATATAGCTGTAGTATTGTAGATATAGTATCCATAGAACTGCAGCTCTGTATTCATGATATCCATAGTGCTGTAGCACTGTAGACATTATATCCATAGTACTGTACCATTGTAAGCATGATATCCATTGTACTGTAGCACTGTAAGCATGATACCCATTGTACTGTAGTACTATAGGTATGATATCCATTGTACTGTAGCACTGTAGGCATGATATCCATTGTACTGTAGCACTGTTGGCATGTTGTCCATTGTAATGTAGCACTGTAGGCATGCTATTCATTGCACTGTAGCACTGTAGGCATGATATCCATTGCACTGTAGCGCTGTCGGCATGATATCCATTGTACTGTAGCATTGTAGGCATGATATCCATTGTACTGTACCACTGTACGCATGATATCCATTGTACTGTAGTATTGTAGGTATGATACCCATTGCACTGTAACACTGTAGGTATGATATCCATTGTACTGTAGCACTATTAGCATGATATCCATTGTACTGTAGCAATGTAAGCATGATATCCATATTACTGTAGCACTGTAAGCAAAAAAGCCATACTACTATGGCAGTGTAGGAAGAAGATCCGTAGTTCTGTAGCACTGTAGATAGGGTATCCATAGGACTATAGCACTGTAGGCAGAGTACCCAAAAGACTGTAGCACTGTAGGCGGAGTAGCAAAAGTACCGTAGGACAGTAAACAGAGTAGCAAAAGTACTGCTGACTAATCTCAGATTAAGTAGAATATCAAGATTACTGTAGTACTGTAAGCAGAGTATCCATAATAGTGTAGCACTGTAAACAGAGTGTCCATAATACTGTAGCACTGTAAGCAGAGTGTAGTGTAGCACTGTAAGCAGATTATCCATAATGCTGTACCACCGCAAGCAGAGTACCAACAGTACTCTAACACTGTAAGCAGAGTATCCATAATACTGTAGCACTGTAAGCAGAGTAGCCATAGTATTGTAGCACTGTAAGCAGAGTATCCATGATACTTTACCACTGTAAGCAGAGTGACCACAGTACTGTAGCACTGGAAACTGAGCATCCATAATACTGTAGCACTGTAAGCAGTGTATCCATAGTACTGTAGCACTGTAAGCAGAGTAACCATAATACTGTAACACTGCAAGCAGATTAGCCATAGTACTGTACCACTGTAAGAAGAGTAGCCATAATTCTGTAGCACTGTAAGAAGAGTAGCCATAGTACTGTAGCACTATGGGCAGAGCATCCATAATACTGTAACACTGTAAGCAGAGTAGCCATAGTAGTGTAGCACTGTAGGCAGAGTATCCAAAATACTGTAGAACTGTAAGCAGAGTATCCATAGTACTGTAGCACAGTAGACAGAGTGTTCAAAATACTGTAGCACTGTAAGCAGATTAACCATAGTATGTAGCACCATAAGTAGAATATCCATAATACTGTAGCACTGTAAGCAGAGTAGCCATAATACTGCAGCACTATAAGCAGAGTATCCATAATACCGTACCACTGTAAGCAGAGTAGCCATAGTACTGTAGCGCTGTAGGCAGAGAATCCATAATACTGTAGCACTGTAAGAAGAGTAACGATAGTAATGTAGCACCGTAAGCAGAGTTTCCAAAATACTGTAGCGCTGTAAGCAGAGTAGCCATAATACTGTAGCAGTGTAGGGAGAGTATCCATGACACTGTAGCGCTACAAGAAGAGTATCCATAATACTGTAGCACTCTAGGCAGATTATACATAATACTGTAGCACTGTAAGCAGAGTAGCCATAGTACTGTAGAACTGTAAGCAGAGTATCCATAATACTATAGCGCTGTAAGCAGAGTAGCCATAGTATTCTAGCACTGTAGGTAGAGTATCCATAATACTGTCGCACTGTAAGAAGAGTAGCCATAGTACTGTAGCACTGTAGGCTGAGTATCCATAATGTTGTAGCAATTCAAGCAGAGTAGCCATAGTACTGTAGCACTGTAAGCAGCGTATCCATAATACTGTAGAACTGTGAGCAGAGTATCCATAGTACTGTAACACTGTAAACAGAGTATCCATAAAAAAGTAGTATTGTAGGCAGAGTATCCATAGTACTGTATCAGTGTAAGAAGAGTATTCATAATACTGCAGCGCTGTAAGCAGAGTAGTAAAAGTACTGTAACATTGTGGGCAAAGAATCCATAATACTGTAGCACTGTAAGCAAGGTAGCAATAATACTGTAGCACTGTAAGCAGAATAACTATAGTACTGTAGCTCTGTAAGTAGAGTATCCATAATACTGTAGCACTGTAAGCAGCGTAACAATACTACTGTAGCACTTTAAGCAGAGTATCCATAATAATATAGTACTGTAAGCAGAGAAAGCATAATACTTTAGTACTGTAAGAAGAGTATCCATAATACTGTAGCACTCGAAGCAGAGTACCCATAATACTGTAGCACTGTAGGCACAGTATGCATAACACTCTGGCACTGTAAGCAGAGTACCAATAGTACTGTAGCACTGTAAGCAGAGTATCCATAATACTGTAGCACTGTGAACAGAGTAGCCATAGTGTTGTAGCACTGTTGGCAGAATATCCATAATACTGTAGCACTGTATACAGAGTAAACAAAGCATTGTAGAACTGTAAATAGAATATCCATAATACTGTAGTACTGTGAGCAGATCAGCCATAGTACATAGTAATGTATGCAGAGTCTCCACAATACTGTATCACTGTAAGCAAAGTAAACAGAGTACTGTAGCACTGTAGGCAGAGTATCCATAATGCTGCAGCACTGTAATCAGAGTAGCCATAGTACTATAGCACTGTAAACAAAGTATCCATAATACTGTAGCACTATAAGCAGAGTAGCCATAGTACTGTAGCACTGTAAGCGGAGTATTTATAACACTGTAGCACTTTAAGCAGGGTAGACATAGTAAGGTAGCACTGAAGACAGAGCATCCATAACTCTGTAGCACTGTAAGCAGAGGCCATACTAGTGTTGCACTGCAGGCAGAGTATCCATGATACTGAAGCATTGTTGGCAGAATAACAATAGTGCTGTAGCACAGTAAGTAGAGTATCCATAATACTGTATCACTGTAAGCAGAGTAGCTATTTTACTGTAGCACTGTAGGCAAAGAATCCATAATACTATAGCACTTCAAGCAAAGTAGCCACAGTACTGTACAACTGTCGGTAGAGTATCCACAATACTGTAGCTCTGTAAGCTGAATGGCCATAATACTGTAGCACTGTAGGCAGAGTATCCATAATACTGTAGCACTGTAAGCAGAGTAACCATAGTACTGTAGCACTGCAATTAGAGTATCCATAATACTGTAGCACTCTAAGCAGAGTAACCTTAGTGCGGTAGCACTGTAGACAAACTATCCATGATCATATAGTACTGTAAGCAGAGTAGAAATAGTACCGTAGCACTGTAAGCAAAGTATCCATAATACTTTAACGCTGAAAGGAGACTACCCATAATTATGTAGCACTGTAGGCTTAGTGTCCATAATACTGTAGCGCTGTAAAGAGAGTAGCCATAGTACAGTATCACTGTAGGCAGAATATCCATAATAATGTAGCATTGTAAGTAAGGTAGCCACACTAGTGTAGCACTCTAGACAGAGTATCCATGATTCTATAGCACTATAAGCAAAGTCGCCATAGTACTTTAGAACTCTAGGCAGAATATCCATAATATTGTAGCACTGTAAGCAGAGTAGACATAGTACGTTAGCATTGTAGGTAGAGTATCAATATTACTGTAGCACTGTAAGCAGAGTAGCCTTATTGCTGTAGCACTGTAGTATAGTATCCATAATACAGTAGCGCTGCAAGAAGAGAAGCCATAATGCTGTAGCACTGTAAGCAAAGTATCCTCAATAGTGTAACACTGTAAGCAGAGTAGCCACAGTACTGTAGCATTTTAGACAGAGTAACCATTATACTGTAGCACTGTAAGCAGAGTAGCCATAATACTGTAGCACATTGTAGCACTGTAAGCAGAGTAGCCATAATACTGTAGCACTGCAGGCAGAGTAGCCATAGTACTGTAGCAGTGTAGGCGGAGTATCCATAATACTGTAGCACCGTAAGCAGATCACCCATAGTGTTGCAGAACTTTAGATAGAGTATCCATCATACTGTAGCACTGTAAGCAAAGTAACCATAGTACTGTAGCGCTATAGGCAGTGTATCTAAGATACTGTAGCTCTGTGAGAAGAGCAGCCATAGTAATGTAGCACTGTAGGCAGAGTATCCATAATACTGTAGCACTGTAAGCAAAGTAAAATTAATACTGTACCACTGTAGAAAGAGTATCCATGGTATTGTGCCTTTGAAAGAAGAGTAACCATAGTACTGTAGCAATGTAAGCATAGTATCTATAACACAGTAGCACTGTAAGCAGAGTAGTCTTAATACTCTAGCACTGTAGACAGAGTATCCATAATACTGTAGCACTGTAAGCAGAGTAGCCATAGTACTGTAGGACTGTAGCTAGAGTATCCATGATACTGTTGCACTGTAAGCAGATTAGCCATAGTACTGTAAGCAGAGTATCCATAATACTGTAGCACTGTAAGCAGAGTATCCATAGTATTGTATGACTATAGGCAGAGTATCCATAATACTGTAGCACTGTAAGCAGAGTAGCCTTAGTACGTTAGCAATGTAGGCAGAGAATCAATGATACTGTAGCACTGTAAGCAGAGTAGTTATAGTACTGTAACACGGTAGGCAGAATATCCATAATAATATAGCACTGTAAACATAATACCCATACTACAGTAGAACTGTATATAGAGTATCTATAATACTGTAGAACTGTAAGCAAAGTACCCATAGTACTGTAACACTGTAGGCAGAGTAACCATAATACTGCAGCACTGTAAGCAGAGTAGTAGTACTGTAGCACTGTACGTAGAGTATCCTTATTACTGTAGCACTGTCAGCATAATATCCATAGTAATGTAGCTCTGTAGTAGTGCATCCATAATACTGTAGCTCTGCAAGAAGAGAAGCCATAATGCGGTAGCACTGTAGGAAGTGTCCATAATACTGTAGCACTGTAAGCAGAGAAGCCATAGTCCTGTAGGACTGTAGCTAGAGTATCCATAATACTGTAGCACTGTAAGCAGAGTAGTCACAGTATTGTAGCACCGTAGGCAGAGTATCCAATAATACTCAAGCACTGTAAGCAGAGTAGCCATAATACTGTAGTACTGTAAGCAGAGTAGCAATAGAACTCTAGCTCTGTAAGCAGAGTACCCTTAATACTGTAGCACTGCAAGCCGAGTAATCATAGTACTGTATCACTGCAAGTAGAGTATCCATGATACTGTAGCACTTTAAGCAGAGTAACCTTAGTACTGTGGCACTGTAGACAAAGTATCAATGATCATATAGCACTGTAAGAAGAGTAGAAATAGTACTGTACCACGGTAAGGAAAGTATCCATAATACTTTAACACTGTAAGGAGAGTAGCCATAGTGATGTAGCACTGTAGGCTGAGTGTCCATAATACTGTGGCACTGTAAAGAGAGTAGAGATTGTACAGTAGCACTGTAATCTGAGTATCCATAATACTGTAGCATTTTAAGTAAAGTAGCCATACTAGTGTAGCACTCTAGGCAGAGTATCCACGATTCTACAGCACTATAAGCAAAGTCGCTATAGTACTGTAGAACTCTAGGCAGAATATCCATAATACTGTAGCACCGGAAGCAGAGTATCTACAGTACCGTAGCGCTGTAAGCAGATCATCCATAATGCTATCGCACTGTAGGCAGAGTATCCATATTACTGTAGCACTGTAAGCAGAGTAGCCATAGTCCTGTAGCACTGCAGGAAGGGTATCCATAATACTATAGCACTGTAAACAGAGTAGCCATAGTACTGTAGCACTGTAAGCAGAGTATCCATAATACTTTAGCACTGTAAGGAGAGTAGAAATAGTACTGTAGCTCTGTAGGCTGAGTATAGCACTGTAAGCAAAGTAGCCATATCACTGTAGCACTGTAAGCAGAGAATCCCCAATACTGCAGCACTGTAAGAAGAGTAGCCATAGTACTGTAGCACTGTAGCCAGAGTATCCATAATACTGTAGCAGTGTAAGCAGAGTAGCCATAGTACTGTAGGACTGTTGCTAGAGTATCCATGATACTGTAACACAGTAACCAGAGTAGTCATAGTATTGTAGCACTGTAGGCAGAGTGTCCATAATACTCAAGCACTGTAAGCAGAGTATCCATAATACTGTAGTACTGTAAGCAGAATAGCAATAGAACTCTAGCTCTGTAAGCAGAGTATCCTTAATACTGTAGCACTGCAAGCCGAGTAACAATAGGATTATAGCACTGTAAGCAGAGTATCCATAATACTGTAGCACTCTAAGCAGAGAAACAATAATACTGTAGCACTGTAAGCAAAGTATCTATAATACTGTGGCACCGTAAGCAGAACATCCATTATACTGTAGCACTGTAGGCAGAGTATCCATAATACTGTAGCACTATAAGCAGAGTAGCCATAGTACTGTAACACTGCGGGCAGAGTATCCATAACTCTGTAGCACTGTAAGCAGGGTAGTCATAGTACTCCAGCTCGGTGGACAAAGTACCCATAATACTGTAGCACTGTAAGCATAGTAACCATAGTACTGTATCATTGTAGACAGAGTATTCATAATACTCTAGCACTGTAAGCAGAGTAGCCATAGTACTGTAGCACTCTAGGCAGAGTTTCCATGATACTATAGCAATCTAAGCAGAGTAGCCATAGTACTGTAAACCTGTAAGCATGGTATCCATAGTACTGTAGCACTGTAAGAAGAGTAGAAATAGTACTGTAGCAATATAGGCAGAGTATCCATAATACTGTAACATTGTAAGCAGAGCAGCCATAGTACTGCATAACTGTAGGGAAAGAATCCACAGTACTGTAGCACTGTAAGCAGAGTAGCCTTAGTACTGTAGCACTGTAGGCAAAGTATCCATAATACTGTAGCACTGTAAGCAGAGTAGCCATAGTACTGTGGCAATGTAGGTGGAGTATCCATGATACTGTAGCACTCTAAGCAGAGTAACCATAGTACTGTAGCACGGTAGACAGAGTATCCATAATACTATAGCACTTTAAGCAGAGTAGCGATAGTACTGTAAAACTGTAAGCAGAGTATCCATGATACTTTAGCACTGTGAGGAGAGTAGCCATAGTACTTTAGCACCGTAGGATTATTTTCCATAATACTGTAGCACTGGAAGCAGAGTAGCCATAGTACTTTTGATCTGTAGGCAGAGTATCCATAATACTGTAGCACTGTAAGTAGAGTAATCATAGTACTGTAGCACTCTAGGCAGAGTTTCCATGATACTATAGCAATCTAAGCAGAGTAGCCATAGTACTGCAGCAATGTAGGAAGAATATCCATAATACTGTAGAATTAAAAGCAAAGTAGTCATAGTACCGTAGCACTGTAGGCAGAGTATCCATAATACTGTAGCATTAAGCAGAGTAGCCATAGTACTGCAGCACTGTAGGTAGAGTATCCATAATACTATATCACTGTAAGCAGAGTAGTCATAGTACTGTTGCACTGTAGGTAGAGTATATATAATTCTGAGGCACTATAAGAAGAGAAGCCATAAAGCTGTAGCACTGTAGGCAGAGTATCGATAATACTATAACACTGTATACAGAGTAGTCATAGTAATGTAGCACTGTAGTCAGATTATCCATAGTATTGTAGTACTGTAACCAGAGTACTCATAGTACTGTAGCACTATAGGCAGAAGGTCAATAATACTCTAGCACTGTAAGTAGAGTAGCCATAGTACTGTAGCACTGTAGACAGAGTATCCATAATACTAAAGCACTATAAGCAGAGTAGACATACTAGTGCAGCACTGTAGATAGATCATCCATAATACTCTAGCACTTTAACCAGAGTAGCCATATTACTTTAGCACTGTAAGCAGAGAACCCATAATACTCCAGCACAATAAGCAGAGTAGCTATAGTAGTGTAGTACTGTAGGCAGAGAATCCATGATACTGTAGCACTGTAAGCAGAATAGCCATAGTACTGTAGAACTGTCGGTAGAGTATCCACAATACTGTAGCACCGTAAGTTGAGTATCCATAATTCTGTACCAATGTAAGCAAAGTAGCCAAAGAACTGTAGCACTCTAGGCAGAGTAAACATAATACTCTAACACTGTAAGCAGAGCATCTGTGATACTTTAGCACTGTAAGCAGAGTAGCAATAGAACTCTAGCTCTGTAAGCAGAGTATTCATAATACTTTAGCTCTGTAAGCCGAGTAACCATAGTATTGTAGCACTGTAAGCAGAGTACCCATAATAATGTAGCACTGTAAGCAGAGAAAACATAAAACTATAGCACTGTATGCAGAGTATGCATAATACTGTAGCACTGTAAGCAGAGTATCCATAGCACCGTAGCGCTTTAAGGAGAGTATCCATAATACTGTAGCACTGTAAGCAGAGTAGCCATAGCACTGTAGCACTGTCAGAAGAATATCCATAATACTGTACCACCGTAAGCAGAGTAGCCATAGTACTGTAGCACTGTATGCAGAGTATCCATAATGCTGTAGTACTGTAAGCAGAAAAGCCTTAGTACTGTAACAGTGCAGGCAGTGTATCCATAATACCGTACTGTGAGCGGAGTAGTCATAGTACTATAACACTGTAGACAGAGTATCCATAATACTCTAGCACTGTAACCACAATAATCATATTACTGTAGCACTGTAGGCAGAGTGTCCGTAAAACTCTAGCACTGGAAGTAGAGTAGCCATAGACCTGTAGCACTGCAAAAAGAGTATCCATAATACTGTAGCTCTATAAGCAGAGTAACCATAATACTGTAGCACTGTAAGCAGAGTATCCATAGTACTATAGCGCTTTAAGCAGAGTATCCAAAATATTGTAGCAGTGTAGGCAGAGTATCCATGATAGTGTAGCACTGTAGGCAGAGTGGCCAGAGCACTGTAGCACTGTAAGCAGAGTATCCATAACACTTTAGCACCGTGAGCAGAGTAGCCATAATACAGTAGAACTGTATGCAGAATATCTATAATGCTGCAGGACTGTAAGCAGAGTAGCCATAGTGCTGTAGCACTGCAGGCAGAGTATACAAAAAACTGTAGCACTGTAAGCAGAGTAGTCATAGTACTATATCACTGTAGAAGGTGTATCAATGATACTGTAACACTGTAACCAGAGTAACCATAGTACTGTAGCACTGTAGGAAGATAGTCCATAATACTCTAGCACTGTAAGTAAAGTAGTCATAGTACTGTAGCACTGTAGACAGAGTACCCATAATACTGTAGCACAGTAGGCGCACTCTAAGCAGAGTAGCCATAGTACTGTAGAACTGGCGGTAGTGTATCCACAATACTGTAGCACTGAAAGCAGAGTAGTCATAGTACTGTAGCTCTGTAGGCAGAGTATCCATAATAGTGTAGTACTGTAAGCAGAGTAGCCATAGTACTGTAGCACTGTAGGTAGAGTATCCATAATACTGTAGCGCTTTAAGCAGAGTAACCTTAGTATTGTAGCACTGTAGACAGGGTATCCATAATACTATAGCAATGAAAGCAGAGAAGCCATAGTACTGTGGCACTGTAAGCAGGGTATCCATAATACCTTAACATTTTAAGGAGAGTAGCCATAGTACTGTACAACTGTAGGCTGAGTATCCATAATACTGTATCACTATAATGAGAGTAGCCATAGTACAGTAGCACTCTAGGCAGAGTATCCATAATACTGTAACACTGTAAAGAAAGTAGCCATAGTACAGTAGCACTGTAGGCACAGTGTCCATAATACTGTAGCACTGTAAGAAGAGTTCCATAGCACTGTAACACTGTAGGTAGAGTATCCATATTACTGTAGCACTGTAAACATAGTAGCAATAGTACTGTAGCACCGTAATAGAGTATCCATAATACTGTAGCTCTGTGAGAAGAGAAGCCATAATGCTGTAGCACTTTAGGCAAAGTATCCATAATACTGTAACACTATAAGCAGAGTAACCATAGTACTGTAGCACTGTAGGTAGAGATTCCATAGTGCTGTAGCACTGCAAGAAGCGTAGCCATAGTAATGTAACACTGTAGGCAGAGTATCTATATTTTTGTAGCAATTTAAGCAGAGCAGCAATAGTACTGTAGCACTTTAGACAGGGTTTTCATAATACTGTAGCACTGTAAGCAGAGTGAACATAGTACTGTAGCGCTGTAGGCCGAGTATGTATGATACTGTACCTCTGTAAGCAGAGTAGCCATAGTACTGTAGCAATATAGGCAGAGTATCCATAATACTGTAGAACTGTAAGCAAAGTAGCAATAGTACTGTAGTGCTGTAGACAGAGCATCCATGGTACTGTAGCACAGTAAGCAGAGTAACCATGGTACTGTAGCAATATAAGCAGAGAATCTATCACACTGCAGCGCTGTAAGCAGAGTAGCCATAGTACTGCAGGACTGTAGACAGAGCATCAATAATAGTGTACGCTGTAAACAGAGTAGCCATAGTATTGTCGCACTGTAAGCAGACTATCCATAATAAAGTATTACTGTAAGCCGAGTAGCCATAGTCCTGTAGCACTGTAGATAGTGCATCCATAATACTGTAGCACTGTAAGCAGAGTAACCATAGTACTCTAGCACTGTAGGCAGGCAATCCATAATATTGTAGCACTATAAGGAGAGTAGCCATAGTACTGTACCACTGCAAGTAGAATATCCATAATAATGTAGCACTGTAAGCAGAGTAGCCATAGTGCTGTAGCACTGTAAGAAGAGCATCCATAATACTGCAGCACTGTGAGCAATGTACCCATAGTACTGTGTCACTGTGGGCAGAGTATTCATAATACTTTAGCACTTTAAATGGAATACACATAATACTGTGGCAGCGTAGGTACAGTGTCCATGTTACTGTAGCACTGTAACCATATTAGCCATAGTACTGTAGCACTGTAGTAGAGTATCTATAATACTGTAGCTCTGTAAGAAGACAAGCCATAATCCTATAGCACTGTGGGCAGTGTCCATGATACTGTAGCACTGTAAGCAGAGTAGCCATAGCACTGTAACACTATACACAGAGTATCCATGATACTGTAGCACTGTAAGAAGAGTAGCCATATTACTGTTGTTCTGTAGGTAGAGTATCCATAATACTGTTGAACGGTAAGCACAGTAGCCATAGTACTGTAGCACTGTAGGCAGAGTATCCATAATACTGTAGCATATTAAGCAGAGTAACCATAGTACTGTAGCACTTTAGAAAGAGTATCCATAATACTGTAGCACTGTAAATAGAGTAACCATAGTACTGTAGCGTTGTAGGCAGAGTATCCATGATACTATAGCAATGGACACAGAGTAGCCATAGATCTGTAGTACTCTAGCCAGAGTATCCATAATACGGTAGTACTGTAAGCAAAGTAGCCATAGTACTGTAGCACTGTAAACAGAGTACCTGTAGCACTGTAAGCAGAGTAGAAAAGTACTGTAGCAATGTAAGCAGTGTCCATAATACTGTTGCACTGTAGGCACAGTAGCCATAGCAATGTAGCACTCTAAGCAGAGTATCCATAATACCGTAGCACTATAAGCAGAGTAACCATAATACCGTAGCACTGCAGGCAGACAATTCATAATACTGTAGCACTGTAAGCAGAGTACCCATAGTACTATGCCACTTTAGGCAGAGTATCCTTAATACTGTAGCACTGTAAGTAGAGTAGCCATAATATTGTAACACTGTAGGCAGAATACCCATAATACTTTAGCACTATAAGCAGTGTAGCCATAGTACTGTACCACTGTAGGCAGAGTATCCATAATCCAGTAGCACTGTAAGCAGAGTAGCCATAGTACTGTAGCACTGTATGCGGAGTATCCATAATACTGTTGCACTGTAAGCACAGTAGCCATAGTACTGTAGCACTGTAAGCAAAGTATAATTAATACTGTAGTACTGTAAGCAGAGTAGCCATAGTACTGAAGCACTGTAGGCAGAGTATCCATGATACTGTAGCACTGTAAGCAGAGTAGTCATAGTACTCTAGAACTATAGACAGAGTATCCGTAATACTGTACCCCTGCAAGCAGAGTAACCACGGTACTATAGCACTGTAGGCAGAATATTCATAATACCATAGCAATGTAAGCAGAGTAGCCATAGTAGTGTAGCACTGTAGGCAGAGTACCCATAATACTTTAGCACGACGCAAAATAGGCATAGTAATGTAGCACTGTAGGCAGAGCATCAATAATACTGTATCACTGTAAGCAGAGTACCTGAAGTACTGTATCACTTTAGATAGAGTATCCATGATACTGTATCACTGTAAACAGAGTAGCCATAATGCTATAGCACTGTAGGCAGGGTATCCATAATACTGTAGCACTGTTAACAGAGTAGCCGTAATACTGTAGCACTGTACACAGAGTATCCATAATACTGTAGCACTGTAACCAGAGTAGTCATAGTACTGAAGGACTGTAGGTAGAATATCCATAATCCTGTACCACTGTAAGCAGCGTAGCCAAAGTACTGTAGCACTGTAAGCAGAGAATCCATAATACTCTAGTACTGTAAGCAGAATATCTATTGTACTGTAGCACTGTAAGCAGAATAGCAATAGTACTGTACCTCTGTAAGCAAAGTGTCCATAATACTGTAGCACAGTAAGCAGAGTAACCATTGTGCCGTAGCACTGTAAGCAGAGTATCCATAATATTGTAGTACTGTAAGCAGAGAAACCATAACAATGTAGCACTGTAAGAAGAGTATCTACTATACTGTAGCGCTGTAAGCAGAGTAACCATAGTTCTGTAGCACTGTAGGCAGAGTATCCATAATACTATAGCAATGTAAGCAGAATAGCCATAGTAATGTAGCACTGTAGGCAGAGTATCCATGATACTGTAGCACTGTACGCAGAGTAACTATAGTACTGTAGCACTGTAGGCAGATTGTCCATAATAGTTAGCACTGTAAGCAGAGTAGCCATAGTACTGTAGCACTGTAGGTAGAGTATCCATAATACTGTAGCACTGTAAGAAGAGTAACCATAGCACTGTAGCACTGTAGGAAGAGTGGCCATGATACTTAGCACTCTAAGCAGAGTAGCCATAGTACTGTAACACTGTAGGAGAGTATCCATTAAACGGTAGCACTGTAAGCAGAGTAGCCATATTACTGTAGCACTGTAGGTAGAGTATCCATAATACTGTAGCACTGTAAGCAGAGCAGCCATAGTACTGTAGCACTGAAGACAGAGTATCCATAATACTGTAGCACTGTAAGCAAAGTAGCCATAGTACAGTAGAACTATAGGCAGAGTATCCATAATACTGTATACCTGTAAGCACAGTAACCATAGTACTGTAGCACTGTAGGCAGAGCATCCATAATACTATAGCAGTGTAAGTATAGTAGCCATAATACTGTAGCACTGTAGGCAGAGTATCCATAATACTATAACACTGTAAGCAAAGTCGCCATAGTACTGTAGCACTGTAGGCAGAGTATCCATAATACTGTAGCACTGTAAGTAGAGCAACCACAGTACTAAAGCACTTTAAGTAGAGCATCCATAATACTGAAGCACTGTAAGCAGAGTAGCCATAATGCTGTAGCACTGTAGGTAGGGTATCCATAATACTGTCGCACTGTAAGCAGAGTAGCCTCAATACTGTGGCACTGTAGACAAAGTATCCATAATACTGTAGCATTGTAACCAGCGTAGCCATAATACTGTACCGCTGTAAGCAGAGTAGCCATAGGACTTTAGCACTGTGAACAGAGTATCAGTGATACTCTATCACTGTAAGCAGAGTATCTATTATACTCTAACACTGTAAACAGAGTAACTATAATACTGTAGTAGTGTAAGCAGAGAAACCATGATACTGTAACGCTGTAGCCAGAGTATCCATAATATTGTACCAATGTAAACAGAATATCCATAGTACTGCAGCGCTGTAAGCAGAGTATTCATAATACTGTACCACTGTAGGCAGACTATCCATAATTCTCTATCATTATGAGCAGATTATCCATGATGCTCTAGCACTGTAAGGAGAGTAGCCATAGTACTGTAGCACTAGACGTAGAGTATCCATAAGACTGTAGCACTGTAGACAGAGTATCCATAAGACTGTAGCACTGTAGCCAGAGTATCCATAATACTGTAGCACTGTAACCAGATTTGACAGAGTACTGATGCACTGTAGGTAGAGTATCCATAACACTGTAGCACTGTTACCAGAGTAGCAATAGTAATGTAGCTTTGTAAGCAAAGTATCCATAATACTATAGCACTGTAAGCAGAATAACCATAGTAATGTAGCAGTGTAAGCAGAGTATCCATAATACTGTAGTATTGTAAGCAGAGAAACCATGATACTGTAGCACTGTAAGCATAGTATCCTTAGTGCTGCAGCGCTGTAAGCAGAGTATCCATAATACTGTACTACAGTAAGCAGAATATCCATAATACTCTAGCAGTGTAAGGAGAGTATCCATAATACTGTAGCACCGTAAGCAGAGTAGCCATAGCACTGTAGCACTGTAGGTAGAGTATCCATAACACTGTAGCACTGTGAGCAGAGTAACCATAGTACTGTAGCACTGTAGGCAGAGTATCGAAAATACTATAGCACTGTAAGCAGAGTAGACACAGTACTGTAGCACTGTAAACATAGTATCCATAATACTTTAGCACTGTAAGGAGAGTAGCCATAGTACTGTAGCACTGTACGCTGAGTATCTATGATACTGTAGCATTGTAGGCAGAGTTGCCATAGTAATGTAGCACTGTAGGCATAGTATCCATAATACAGCAGCACTGTAAGCAGAGTAGCAATAGTATTGTAGCACTGGAAACAGAGTAGCCATAGTACTGTAGCACTTTAAGCAGACTAGCCTGTATCACTATAGACACAGTATCTACATATACTGTAGCACTGTAAGAAGAGTACCCATAGTGCTGTAGCACTTTAGGTATAGCATCCAAAATACTGTAGCACTGTAAGCAGAGTAACCACACTACTGTAACGCTGTTGGCAGAGTTTCCGTGATACTGTAGGACTGTAAGCAAAGTAGCCATAATACTGTAGCACTGTAGGCAGAGTATCCAAAATACTGTAGCACTATAAGAAGAATACCCTTAGTACTGTAGCACTTTAGGTAGAGTATCCATAATACTGTAGCACTGTAAGAAGAGTAGCCATAATGCTGTAGCACTGTAGATAGGGTATCATAATACTGTAGTTCTGTAAGGAGAGTATCCATAATACTGTAGCACTGTAAGCAAAGTAACCATAGTAATGTAGCACTGTAAGCAGAGTACCCATGATACTGTAGTATTGTAAGCAGAAAAACCATGATACTGTAACACTGTAAGCAGAGTATCCATAGTATTGCAGCGCTGTTAGCAGAGTATCTTTAATACTGTACCACGGTAAGAAGAGTATCCATAATACTCTAGCATTGTAAGGAAAGTATCCATAATACTGTAGCACTGTAAGCAGAGTAGCCGTAGTACTGTAGCACTTTAGGTAGAGCATCCATAATAGTGAAGCACTATAAGCCGAGTAGCCATAATGGTGGAGCACTGTAGGTAGGGTATCCATGATACTGTACCACTGTAAGCAAAGTAGCTTTAATACTGTAGCATTGTAGACAGAGTATCCATAATACTGTAGCACTGTAACCAGAGTAGCCATAGTACTGAAGCACTGTAGGTAGAGTATCCATAATAATATACCACTGTAGGCAGAATAGCCATAGGACTTTAGCACTGAAGGCTGAGTATCAGTAATACTCTAGCACTGTAAGCAAAGTATCTATTATACTGTAGCACTGTAAGCAGAGTACCTATAATACTGTAGTATTGTAAGCAGGGAAACCATGATACTTTAGCGATGTAACCAGGGTATCCATAATATTGTAGCAATGTAAGCAGAGTATCCATAGTACTGCAGCGTTGTAAGTAGAGTATTTATGATACTGTACCACTGTAGGCAGAGTATCCATAATACTCTAGCATTGTAAGGAGAGTATCCATGATACTGTAGCACTGCAAGCAGAGTAGCCATAATACTGTAGCACCGTAAGCAGAGAAAAAATGATACTGCAGCGCTGTAACCAGAGTATCCATAATATTGTAGCACTGTAAGCAGAGTATCCATAGTACTGCAGTGCTGTAAGCACAGTACTCATAATACTCTACCACTGTAGGCAGACCATCCATAATTCTGTAGTACTGTAAGCTGAGTATCCATAATTCTCTAGCACTGTAAGGAGACTAGCCATAGTACTGAAGCAATGTAGGTAGAGTATCCATAATACTGTAGCACTGTAACCAGAGTAGCAACAGTACTGTAGCTCTGTAACCAGAATATCCATAATACTGTAACGCTGTAAGCAGAGTACCCATAGTAATATAGCACTGTAAGCAGAGTACCCATAATACTTTAGTATTGTAAGCAGAGAAACCATGATACTGTAGCACTGTAAGCAGAGTATCCATAGTACTGCAGCGCTGTAAGCAGAGTATCCATGATATTGTACCACTGTAGGCAGAGTATCCATAATACTGCAGCACTGAAGGCAGAGTAGCAATAGTACTGTAGCACTGTAAGCAGAGTAGCCATAATGTGTAGCACTGTAAGCAGAGTAGCAATAGTACTGTATCACTGTAGGAAGAGTATCTATAAAACTGTAGCACCGTAAGCAGAGTACCCATAGTACTGTAGCTCTTTAGGTAGAACATCGATAATACTGTAGCACTGTAAGCAGAGTAGACATAATGCTGCAGCACTGAAGGCAGGGTATCCATAATACTATAGCACTGTAAGCAGAGTAGCCATAATACTGTAGCACTGTAGACAGAGTATCCATAATACTGTACCACTTTAACCAGAGTAGCCAAAGTACTGAAGCACTGTAAGTAGAGTATCAATAATACTGTACCACTGTAAGCAGAGTAGCCATAGTACTTTAGCACTGTACGCAGAGTATCCTTAATGCTCGAGCACTGTAAGCTGAGTATCTAGTATATTGTAGCACTGCAAGCAGAGTATCTATTATGCTGTAGCACTGTAAGCAGAGTAGCAATAGTACTGTAGCTCTGTAAGCAGAGTACCAAAATACTGTAGCACTGTAAGCAAAGTAACCATAGTTCTGTTGCACTTTAAGCAGAGTACCCATAACAGTGTAGTACTGTAAGCAGAGAAACCATGATACTCTAGCACTGTAAGCAGAGTATCCATGATACTGTAGCACTGTATGCAGAGTATCCACAGTACTGCAGCTCTGTAAGCAGAATATCCATAATAGTGTAGCACTGTAAGCAAAATAGCCATAGTACTGTAGCACTGTAGTAGAGCATCCATAAAACTGTAGCTCTGTAAGCAGTCATAATCCTATAGCACTGTAGGCAGAGTATCCATAGTATCATACCACTGTAAGCAGAGTACCGATAATACTGTAGTATTGTAAGCAGAGAAAGCATGATACTCTAGCACTGTAAGCAGAGCATCCATGATTCTGTAGCACTGTAAGCAGAGTATCCACAGTACTGATGCGCTGTAAGCAGAGTATCCATAATACTGTAGCACTGTAAACAAAGTAGCCATAGCACTGTAGCACTGTAGTAGAGTATACGTAATACTGTAGCTCTGTAAGAGGAGAAGCAATAATGCTGTAGCTCTGTAGGCAGAGTATCCATAGTACTGTAGCACTGTAAGCAGAGTATTCATAATACTGTAGCACTGTAAGCACAGCATCCACAGTACTGCAGCGCTGTAAGCAGAGTATCCATAATACTGTAGCACTGTAAGCAAAGTAACCATAGTACTGTTGCAATGTAAGGAAAGTACTCATAATACTGTAGTATTCTAAGTAGAGAAACCATGATCCTCTAGCACTGTAAGCAGAGTATCCATAATACTTTAGCACTGTAAGCAGAGTACCCATAGTACTGTAGTGCTATAGGTCGAGCATCCATGATAATGGAGCACTGTAAACAGACTAGCCATAATGCTATAGCACTGTAGGCAGAGTACCGATAGTACTGTAGCACAGTAAGCAGAGTAGCCATAGTACTGTAGCACAGTAGGTAGAGTATCCGTAATACAGTAGCACTGTAAGCAGAGTAGCCATAATACTAGAGCACTGTAAGCAGAGTATCCATAATAGTATCACTACAAGCAGAGTAACCAAAGCACTGTAGCACTTTAGACTGAGTATCCATAATACTGTAGTACTGTAAGCAGAGTAACCGTAGTACTGTAACGCTGTTTGCAGAGTATCCATGACACTGTAGGACTGTAAACAAAGTAGCCATAGTACTGTAATACTGTAGGCAGAGTACCCATAATACTGTAGCACTGTAAGCAGAGTATCCACAGTGCTGCAGCGCTGTAAGCAGAGTATCCATAATACTGTAGCACTGTAAGCAAAGTAGCCATAGCACTATAGCACTGTAGTAGAGTATCCATAATAATGTACCTCTGTAAGAAGAGAAGCCATAATGCTGTAGCTCTGTAAGCAGAGTACTGTAGCACTGTAAGCAGAGTACCCATAATACTGTAGCATTATAAGCAGAGAAAGCATGATACTCTAGCACTGTAAACAGAGTATTCATAATACTGTAGCACTGTAAGCAGAGTATCCACAGTGCTGCAGCGCTGTAAGCAGAGTATCCATAATACTGCAGCACTGTAAGCAAAGTAACCATAGTACTGTTGCAATGTAAGCAAAGTACCCATAATGCTGTAGCACTGTAAGCAGAGTATCCATAATGCTGTAGCACTGTAAGCAGAGTACCCATAGTACTGTAGTACTATAGGTAGAGCATCCATAATACTGTAGCACTGTAAGCAGAGTAGCCATAATGCTATAGCACTGTAGGCAGAGTACCCATAGTGCTGTAGCACTGTAAGCAGATTAGCCATAGTACTGTAGCACAGTAGGTAGAGTATCCATGATACAGTAGCATTGTAAGCAGAGTTTCCATAATACTAGAGCACTGTAAGCAGAGTATCCATAATACTGTAGCACTGTAAGTAGAGCAGCCATAGCACTGTAGCACCTTAGACAGAGTATCCATAATACTGTAGAACTGTAAGCAGAGTAACCGTAGTACTGTAACGCTGTTTGTAGAGTACCCATGATACTGTAGGACTGTAAACAAAGTAGCCATAGTACTGTAGCACTGTAGGCAGAGTATCCATAATACTGTAGCACTGTAAGCAGAATACCCATAGTACTGTAGCACTCTAGGTAGAGCATTCATAATACTTTAGCACTGTAAGCAAAGTAACCATAGTAGAGTAGCACCGTAGATAGGGTATCCA
>JAUUDZ010033660.1:0-10932 GCA_032361705.1 Panulirus versicolor
GAGAGAGATTTACGTCAACAACAGAAGGAAAACTTGGAAAATGTCTACACATAGGGCGAAAAAGTCAGGTGGGTTGTGATACGAGACGATACACAGTTTACATCAGGCTCTGGTTGTTTGATCTCCAACCCACCCACCCTACCCCTTTACCGTGACAGCCCCCCTCCCTCCCGCACAGTCTCTTCTCCAGCATGTCGTCCTCTGATGCCTTAGGCTCTTCTCCATCAACACAGGATATAACCTTCTAATTGATACTTTCCACCAACTCTAGCCACCTGACCATCCAGCCATAGTTTTCCTCAGTCTGATGTTCTTGTCTCGTATGCTACACTATGTTCTCAGCATCCACATTCAACATTCCTCTCGTCACATTTTGTTTCAGTATGCGGCCCCCACCTCCAGCCTGTGTAGTTCATCTGTCAGCGCATCCGCTGAAAACACACTTGTCTCCTCCCCGCCGCACAACCTTCCCAGCATCCATCCACACCAGCTGCTGGTCCTCCCTTCCTTGCACAGCCCTACCCCAAACCCGTCCCCCTCGCGACTCTTCCTCCTGCCATATATGCTCCAAAGAACCATGGTGAGCGCAGCTCTCTTCCCACAACACACACCCCTCTCTTCGCTCCCACACCCGCCTCGCCCCTCACTGAATGGTCTCTCTCCACAGCGGAACTGGGGGAGGAAGGGACGGGTTGTTTACGCACACAAACACGAGTGTAGAACTCCCTCGCCATAACTAGGGATAGGGCGACGCGAGCGTAGAACCCCTTGCCCGTATTATGGAAGAGATTAGGGCCCCATGGTTGTAGAACTCCATCCCCTTACCACACAACAAGGCAATTAAACAGTCGAGCAAGAGAGAGAGACACCCATCGTTTATAGAAGATACAGACGGGTACAGCCACAGCTGGCTTACGCGAGAAGGAACGGGATGGAGGGAGGTACGACTGGGGCCGTTGGATGTATTAGTTCTGAGACATTTCACTGAAGCGAATCATGGGTGCAAGATCACTAGGTGTGAGGCTGAAGAGGGATTCCATCCTACATACGAATGAGAGATGCTTAAACATAATACGCTTAGAGTCTTAGTCGTCATATCGAAAAAATCACTAGCATACTGTAGATTGCATGAAAAGCCGAGTTTTAAGATGATTATATTAAGTTTATGAGAAAATAGATCATTGAAGGTGAATAAAAACTTCTATATTACTAATGAGCAAATGTCCATATTGCCAAGACTGTCTGCCTTATTTTCATGAAGAAAAGAATCGGCTTCAGTTCGTTATTTCATGGTATTTGAGCGTAACTATGAATTGTTAAGACCATGGGAAAGTGAACGGTATCAGATTAAGATTTTGAGTTTTCCATCACTTATCAGTGAAGACAGCTTTTAATGCCCCAGATTCCTCTAGCTTTGGATTGAGATAAAAGTGGGTCATGGTAAATTCTAGTGACCATTGAGTTCTACCTTAGTCTGCTTTAAGGATGCTGATCAAGGGAATATTGATGGTTTTACACTGGGAGAACATATCAGGGATGAATTTGCAGGGACCATAGAGATGGGGGTAATGTTTTTATCAGTAACAAAGAAACGAGATCGAATGTTACGATAAATTGACAAAGAAACAAACACTGAAGCTTCAGATCAAAGATTGTGAAGAGTATCATCATGTTGAGAAATTATGGTACTGAGATGTTTAATAAAAGAACATGTTAGCGAAGTTACGTCAACTAAGTCATTGATCGAAAGAAGTCAAAAGGAATGTAGCCCATGGAAAGGAAAGAAGACAGAGCTAGTAGAAACGAGAGAGAGAGAGAGAGAGAGACCAGGAGGGTTTTATATGAGTTAGATCATCAAATGCACGTGCCCATGTAAACTGGGGACATGGGAAGGGGGACAGCTTTCGGGGGGTTGAGTAACTTAAACAAGTGGGCCCTGGCCGTTGCAGGAAAATAGAGTTGTGAGGCCAGTGAAAGAGATGAACACAGTAAATCGCTGAGTGAAGCTATTAATAGGGTCGTATTCTCTGCTGGTGACAGAACAATTAGAGAAGTGTATGGTCTGTTAGATGGACGGTTCAGAAACGTGCGATGTTGAAGATCAATGTATGTTGGCGAAAATGGAAGTCTTCTTCAGCTCATTCATCCACGCTCATGATAATGTCCCTCATTTATCCCACGTGTTTTTCATTTTAAAAAGTCATTCAGTCTTTCCTCCAACACCTCATAATTCTGTTTTCTCGTCTCATTCTGTCACCTCTAATCCCACCTGCCACATAATCCTCCTAACCATTAACTCCGCATCATGCCAGGGGCTCCCTCCAAGTACCAATTAATATGGGACTGTGTGAAAATTCTCCCGTAAGCTCTTTTCGTATTAATTCAAAACACCCGTCCATCAAGAATTCTGTTGTTGTCCTTTTTGCCTGTCTATCCACTGACCCAACATCAGCTCTTTCCGTCTTCTGTCTGATCTTCAGTGACTCGAAATGTATACTTCAAACTCTTCATACATTCTCTTGGGCTAACTCCTCACACCAACGGCCTTGTCTGTCGCCCCTTACTGTTCACCGCACGAGAGAGGGAGAGGAGTCTTGGGTTACTCACCACCATCACAGTCTTCCCGAACCGTCATGGTTTAACTTTACTGGCAGCAGCAGGGCCTTAAAATTCTTTTCGGCAACCAAAAGCTGATGGACGTGTTCCAGCCAACCTTTGAACGGGACTGCCATGGACAGGCTAAGGCTTGCTGGCGGCCCTACGTCAGGAGGCCAATATGTCACCAGCATCCTTGAGACAACCAGCGACGTTGATAACAAACATCACGTGAAGTGTGGAGGTATGCGTCAGTGACATGTACTGAGGGATATCAGGTCTTTACCCAGGAGTCTCAAGAAGAAGAAAGTCTTTTCTTGGTCTGCTGGTACAAGAGCCATCGATGGGTCTGCTGCATCACAAGTTAAGGGATCGTCCCTGATCACTTTCCCTAGTCAGATATAATCCTTGGAGCTACATTAGCTCCTACGAAGTGAGGCAGAACTCATAATGTCTCTGCTGTTGTTCCAACTGCAGACACTCGCTCATCTTTTGAGTTTATTTCGCTCATCCTCGTCGTTGTTAAGCCGGAGTTCACAGCCGTCACTACCACTCTCCCGAACAAATATTCTTCCTCTGTTGTTGTTCCGGCTTGTCCATGTTTATTTGTAGCAAGGCGAGATCGTGCATGTATGGTTGTCCATATAGATCCCCTCATCTGCGAGACTCACACAAAAGGGCCGAACGACTGACATAGATTAATATTTGGTCAGGCGTGGTCACCTCAAGTAATGGACCGTGATTGTACATAAACATGAGGTATAGTAAGGAGTTCAACCGTGTTCTTATACCATCACTCACTATTCACGTCAAGCATCCATGAAGTAAGACAGGGAACGTCAGCACTTTGAGGACATGTACGACTTCTGGTGTCAGCCAGAATCAGGCTGTGTGCTGACCTCCAAGCCTGACGGACACCGCCTAGAATACCGCCGGTGTAATTGTCCAAAACTTTTTGAGTTCTCGTACCATGTCTAGACACCGTGCACAATCGTCTCTGATTTTTAAGTCTTAATCTAAGAAACATGTAGTCGAAGTTTCCATGGGATTCTGTCAGCTGTTCGGTACGTGGATACAGTCCCATGTGGCCCGAAAAAAGCACCTCGTCATCCCTTTGTAGAAAAGGAACGGAGACCGAGAGAATTGCAACAACTAGCGAGCCATCACTCTGGCCAGCCAAGGTCTTGCTCAAGACCGAACAACAGGAACGTCAGTGACTCGACAAAGATTATCATTATCAGCAGATCTAGAGTTGCTGAAGCTAGACTTGCTGACCGGTGCATCAGTTGGCTCCGACACCCGACCCACCAACGGCATAGTGTGTCAGCAAGATCACAACACCCCTGCCTCAACTTACAAATCATTACTTCTTTTTCAGACGTCATCCCGTAACACTTGGAAACGCTTTATACTTGCGACAACGTTTTCGATATCAAAATCCTTCTAGGATCCTACGAAACTGTATTATTTCTCTTAATACTCTCCTACCTGTGAGACGAGGACGCAGCGCTAGTTGTTTCTCAAGACTCGGGAGGGCGTCCAGCGCGACAGCAGAAGGACTCGATCATTGGCTGACTTGAGTAATGGAGTCCAGACAGTTGATGCTACAGTCGATCCGCATCCTGCGTGTGTATCAACAGATGAGCATGGACTCGGCTTGGCTCACAGAGTAGTGTGATTTCCGCAGCATTTTGCAGCTGTCCTCTCTTCTTTTTTTTTTTGTTTGTTTCTTGTTCACATAAGGGTAACCAGACAGGTGTCCCAGTCACATGACGGTGCTCCTCTCGGTATAAAGAGCGGGCTTCAGGTAAAAGATCCCACCCAAGCCTTAGATATCAGCAGCATTCCCTATTTTTCAACGGAGTCACAACACCTCCCTGATCTGAGAAAGAGCGAACATCATCATCAGCTGGTGGGTCAGCTGCCAGTACTCGCACCAGCAGAAGGCTGCTGCTTGTCTGTCTCTGTATGTGAAGACGATCGTAAAGGAACAGTTGATGGATGATACGTATTCAATCCAAATAGCCTTTTACTCAGTAGATTCTGATCCAATATGACGATTAGCTGCTTGAAGAATCCAGAGTTTTTAAGCCAGGGCAAAGCTTCTTCAAGTCCATATCCACAACATGACTATTTACAGCAAAAAGACCAGCCACTTCTGCTCTTCCTTTCATATATATATCTCTCTCCCTCTTGGATTTCAAGTGAGGCTTTACCCATCTAGCCCGTGTCCTGAGGAGCGCCACACTCGGGCTAACCCGGTCATGTGGCTCTCCCTCTATGAGTGCCACTGCTCTTCTTTGAGACCAGTGCACCAGACCCTTCCGGACCAAGACTCGCAGTTTCAGGCAATTCGTCTCCTGGTGGAGTTCCACACTTGAGAGTATCGCAGTCTCAAGAGATCCTCAGTAGCTCCTTAACGTTGAGGTTTAGAAGAAAAAGAGTAAAGGGAAGCATCTTGCAAGAGAAATGAAATCCAGATGGTTTCACTGTAGATATTGCTCAGTCGCCAGCAGCTCGTCAACCAGAGGATTATGTTGGCCAGAGACTCCCATGGCAACACCTGTAACAGTGACAAACCCCAACCTGGTGATGGCTGTAGTCTGCATGGCAACACTCATCACACCACCTCAGCCCAAAGGGCTTGTGAATTTTCTCAAATATTTTTTTCAAGACATGAGTTATGTACCTTCGGAACCTGCAAGACTCCTAATGACATAGGAAAACAGGTTAAAAAGAGCAACATTTCTCTTATCACTTTACTAACAGTCGAATAAAGCATCCAGTAGCCCTTAAAGTAAACTTTTAGTGAGAATCATGAATAAACAGGTCATACGTTTGGTTCAGTAAGGGACGTCACATCATGGCTCAGGTATACTGTATGTCAGAGCTGAATGTTATAATTGTTAGTGGGAGACAGACCCAGCCGAAAACTTTTAAAACCGCCTCTACATATCTGAGACAAGTCCTTGGCTGCCCTTAGCCGAGTGACGTCTGGGCCAGGGTGACGTCACGGCGGACCAACTGACTGGCAGCAACTCGAGTAGGTTAGACAGGCAGGAATACCGTCGATACAGACCCCTTGAACACGACTGGACGACCCTTGGGCATGACGAGACGACCCTTGGGTTATGATGGCGTGTAATATGACTTGGCTCTTAAGGGCAACGTCATAGATTTTATCATACTCAAGGGTCATGCTGTCGGTAGTAGTCGAGGGACGTGCCGTCGTGCTCCGTGTGTAAGCATATGATCTGACCAGGTAATGCTGTCTGTGGTTGAGGCAGTCGTTATGGGAGGACAAGTTCTTGGCGTCAGGGACGTTTGTTTGTGTCGCTGGCTCCCCCTGGCGGAGGCATTGGCCAAGGCGTGTGGTACTTGCAGATTTTCCCCTACAGTGTCACAGATTTTTTCTTTTTAAAGTTTGATCACTGCAAATGCCAGGGTACACAAACAAGTGATTTATTTCATTTCCATACATCTTCCACTCGCGGCCAACCATTGTAAATACCATCTTGGTTGGTGTCCTGCAGGTCAGACACCCACCCAGCATGGATCTGACCTGCTCTTGGCGTCTCGTTGGTCTGGTCCCATCTATATGAGTTTTTAACGAGGGATTCGGTCTCGACTTCAAGCTTGTTTTATTCAAATGGATCTTATTCATAGGTCCAGCCTGGCTCGTAGATCCAGCTTTACTCAAAAGCTCGGCCTTACTCACAGCTCGCGTCATTGTCACATGTGTGAATGTGATTATGACAGATCTACGTGTGGAATCTAACGTGTGGGTTCGATTTTTGTCAGTAGATAAAGTTTGGTTGACTTGATCTGGCATTATCAGTAGGTTTCTTTCTAGCCACAGGTTGTATCTTATCCGTCTAGCCACAAGTCTGGTCCTATCCATCTAGCCACAGGTCTGGTCCTATCCACGACCTTCACCTTAAACGTATTTTTCTCAATACTTTGATTCCTGGTCCTCCCCACAGGTCCAACAGACCTCATGTGGTCTCCTGGTCTTGCACAATTGCTTCGTCTTTTCTCTTACCTGTAATTTTGTCTTATTCTGCACTCTTGTTTTACCTACAGTACTAGTCTTATGATATTTGTGCTGCGAGTTAAAGGCCTCTTCTTTAACCGCACACCTGGTCTTCTTAAAGGGTAAATCCAGACCACTGGACACCACTGGACCTGCGTACACAGCGGATGGTGGGTCAGGCCAAGACATGAGTAAAGCCGAACCTTATGTGTAAAGACGGACTTCCAAGACATGAGTAAAGCCGAACCTTATGTGTAAAGACGGACTTTCAAGACATGAGTAAAGCCGAACCTTATGTGTAAAGACGGACTTCCAAGACATGAGTAAAGCCGAACCTTGTGTGTAAAGACGGACTTCCAAGACATGAGTAAAGCCGAACCTTATGTGTAAAGACTGACTTCCAAGACATGAGTAAAGCCGAACCTTATGTGTAAAGACGGACTTAAGCATAAGATGAATCTTACTGGTAAAATCAGGATTTTAAACGAGTGTATAAGCCATATCATACGTGGCATAGTTTCAGACGCTCGAGTGATCCCATGATGGACGGGACCAGAAATGGGTGGTGATTGGAAGATGCTTCCCATATCAAAGGTCGCGTTAGTGACTGGTGCTCGGGTAGGACATGGGTCTTACGTGAAGATATTCGTGTCTTGTCTAAAAGCCATTATGCATCTCATAACTCATTTCTTATCTATAGATTATGTCTTGTAATTTGAGCTTTTGTTCCATGTATGGTCTGTGGATCATATCGTACTTGTACCTCAAGACCAAGAGCTGGAGGTAAGAGGGAGGTAACACCTGTATATAAGGTCTATCATTCCCAACAAAACCATGCGTACTTACGACTGCGTCTTAATCGCAACTCAGGTGTTTCCCACATTTCTAATAAGACCCTCTGGTGTGGCCATGTTCATAAATGATCTTACTCATCAGGCTTTATCCTTATTGGTCTGTCTTACACATGGATCTGGTATTATATAGATCTGGCCTGACTTAAAAACTTGGTGTGAGCCACAGATAATATTTGCTGATCTTAAACGCACATTTAGTTTTGCTTGCTAATTTATTTCCCGTTAAAGTCTTGGCTAGTCACTAATCTGGTTCTCCTCTTTGGGTCCCTCTTTACACGGTCTTGTTCCAATTCTAGATCTATTACCCACAGACACCGTCTTACCAGTCTTACTCATAGATTTAGTCTCTTCCTCAGGTTGGTATTTGTCGATGACTTGCTTTAAAAGACATGAAGGCAAAGTCTTCATCTTGATCCACATCCTGTTACAGAGGTGTAACCGATTCCCTTCACTTTAACTCCTTGAGCACGACGATGCCATCCTTGGAGTTTCAGGTTGGGGTCAAATGCCAGGCCATCTTACTGTACCGTCGTGCTTAAGGGTCGTACCGTCGTAACCTCGTCACAGTTCATTACCACCCCGAGCCTTTGTTTCATATACATATTTAGCCTGACGAAGAGGTCTTGCCTTAGTCACGTAGCTGGTCTCCACAAAGGTCATCCGCGTCCCACGAGATGATTACTCTTACTAACAGGTTTGGTCTTGCCTTTTGGGTTTATCTTACCTTTTTAGTTTGTCTTGTCTTTTGGGTTCATCGTGCCTTTTGGTTTGCCTCACCTTTTGCGTTTGCCTTGCCTATTGGGTTTATCTTGCCCTTTGGTTTATCTTACAAAGCTTTTGGGTTTGTCTTGCCTTTTGGGTTGTCTTGCCAATTGGGTTTATCTTACTTTATGGGTTTGTCTTGCCTTTTGGATTTATCAGGCTCACTGGTCTGTGTTATGGGCAGAGGTGTTGCCTTTCACTCACACTTACCACTTGCCAAAGTCTCGGACCAAATAATGACAGTGACATATGTGTTTCACAGAGGGTGTCCGTTGAGTGATGCCTCATCCATAAACCAGCACACTAGAGAACCTCATACCACAATTCGAGCACCACCTAGATGACTCGTGTGATGGCAACAGTGCTGTTGTATATATATACACCCCTTTGTTGTATGACTCATACTCACACAAGCCTCATTTACAGTGTTTGAATTTTCTCACAAAGGAACTGTCCCGTATGTTTTCCATAACCCACAGTTCTTATCCCCTTGTACTGAGCCTTTCACCTTATGCGTTATTTATTGTATAAAATTACAGTACAGCAGAGGGAAATTTTCTCCCATCACTTCACTTAAGAGTAACTTGTATTGTCAGAGGGTCATTGTAGTCCAGTATTAGCCTTTTGTAAACTATATCCTCTCCTGCGCCATGGTCACAGGTTAAGTTGTTGTGCCCTATCAGTTTCCTACTCATGAGGTAAAGTCTTATCAAACTAACCTTGGGCTCGTAAAAGAGGTAAGTTTTATTTACTCAATATTTGTAAACCACGTTTATCTACCTTCGTTTCTATTTACCAACATCAGGGTTACATTACACACTGTAAAAAAATTATCAACTTTTCTTTGGTTTCTTATGGTCGTATAGTTGAAATTACTTAACAGAGTTGTTGCTACTTGAATTCTAAAGGTTCTTATCTGAAACCGTTAATTTTGGAAGGTGTCTTATCAGCCCAGATAACGTATCAGTGAATTATGTATCCATTGTTCCAATGATTAGCATGTTCACTTAAACAACCATGTACCCAGCCTCGAAAACCTTTCATCTGGGGATGTTTAACCTTAAATATGACGACTTAGCATACTGAGAGCGATGACTTAAAAACATTTGAGTACGACGCAGTAATTAACGATGGTTGGTTGGTTATTTGGGCTTGAGCTCTATGAACTGTCACGATCATTAAGGCCGCCAAAGTCTTTATAAACACCAGTTGAAAATTATAGACACCTTCCTCAGGCGTTCAAAATAAATCTAAGATCGTACACGCTCTCGCCGCATATATGACCCTTGACCTCCTTGACAACGGTGACCTAGCTCCACTGAGTACGACGACTGGAGTCAGCTTACCCCAAGGCTTAAGTCAGTTTAAACAGTTGTTTCGTAAGTCGCCATGATAAAGGGGATAATGTTATCTGTTGATTGATGGGGTTTCAACATTGTTTTAAGATGTTGTAATTGAGATTACGAACGCAAGAAGACTTTGGGAGACGTGTTCGTAAAGTTCTCACGAACGTACTGACTCCTACCATAAATGTTCATGTTTTTTTCTTTAGTGTTAAACTTTTCTCGTCTTAGATATACATCGATAATGTATGTCTGTGGTTGTTTGGCTCATGTATTCAGACAGCATACGAATATCTTGCGCACTCACGAACTTCGTCGAAAATTGTGCTAACGTTCGGGAAAGACTTTTACGGATTTCGATGTCGTATGCATTTTATGAAATCGGAGAGACAAAGATGTCGATCGTGTCACATGTTGATACAGGAGAGAGGCTGTCCCAATCGTTTGACACGTGTCATATACTGCAGCGGCCTAGCGTCACTCCACAAAATGCTACCTTACTGACCTGCCACCACGTCAGGCCTCCGTCAGTGTAGCGACACAGGATAGCGACATTACCAAAGGCGATGTTCGAGTCTAACAAGAAGGAAATGATATCGCTGTTCTTTTCTTTCCTCTCTCTTGTGCCTCTTATCCCTATCTACCAGCGATCTTTGCTTATCTGGATAGAGGGCAAAATTCATCTGTTATCATGAGTGTATCTTGTCCAGATATACTGGTGAAAGTAATACACTGTTTAGTGGGGGATTACACGTAGCATCAGGTAAATCAAATACAGTCATGGCAGCACAACCATACGACGCTTGTACGGAAGGGCATGGTGACCTGACTGTTGACCACACCTTTGAAGATCAGGTCAGAGGTTAAAGCCATCATAATCAAGGGTCTTGTCGCTGTGGTCAAGGGATTTAGGTGATAACTGCCGAACAAGAGAGCAGGGAGCTGGGACCAGGAGGTTCAACGGTAACCGAATAAAGTGTTCTTGTGTCAACATCATCCAACACAGTTCAATTTAAATGCTAATTCCTCAGCTGGCAAGAAGCGTGAGGCAGCGTGTTCACTCCACCACACTGTGTGGTACGTCCACGCTGTGGCAAAAATAGGAGGTTCTACCGACTCTCACAACTTCAAAAGCATTTCCTTTTGTCTCCACCCCACCTAATTCTACCCTCTTCCCCCACCACACGCCACCTACTACACTCCCTCCATCCTGCCAGGTGCCTCCTCCCCTGAACTCCGCCCTCCCCTCCATCCTGTAGTAGGGTTCGTGAGGTGAGGCCAGCCACTCCCCCTCCTCCCCCCCCCCTCCCCCCGCCGCCGCCACCACCACCTCACTCTCCTCAAT